>JAQFYD010001698.1:0-11397 GCA_034694225.1 Bourletiella hortensis
TGGGAAATCCGGACCCGTTAAGACCTGGATCTGACCCGAATCTTCGGGTCCGACCCGGAGCCGCTGCGGAGGCCTATTGTGAAATTTTTGGTTTACTGTCACAATTTTTAATTCATGGCAGGACGAAATAGACTGTTTACAAGGCTTCTTCATCTCTTGTCATACGATTTGGAGGCTAATTACCATGATGAGCGGGAGTATGAGCACCAGCGTACCGAGGCGGGGGCTTGGAGGGCTCAAGCCGACCCCATAGGCATTAAAATAAGACTAAAAACGACCAAAATCAAGCAAAAAACCGCCAAATCTCTGCACCTCCGGTGCAAATTTGACATGGACACTATACTCTAGCCCACCCCATCTCAAATTTTTCGGTACGCCACTGAGTATGAGTGAGTAGGTCGTGAAATGAGTATGAGTGGGCATGAGTATTGAGCTTGGTCTCAAGTCCTCATGAGCTTGAGTTTGAGAATTCGAGTTCAAGTTCTCGATGAGCATGAGTGAGCATGAGGCTGCTGTTGTGTACGCCAGTAAATGCGAATTGAGAATCAGTAAAAAATTTTGCCCACCTCTGCCCTGAGGCAATACGCATTTTTGCATATTTGCATTGCCGCCGTGCCAGACCATTGCATTGGTGCCACGTGAATCCTTGTGATCCATATTCTTAATGAGTATACAGGGTGTTTCAGCGTTATCAAGCTGCTGAATAATTCAAGATCACGGAAGCTGTCTGAAAATTTGGGGCTCAGGTAACACGTATTTTGGCCAACAGCTCCTGCTCCTTTGTTTTTCGGGATTCCCGGGAGCATTGCAAAGCTTCATTTACATTTTTATTGCGGCCACACCTGACCATTGGTGTTGCATTTCACCTTGTGGGTCATTGGGGTATGAGGAGCTCAAGAACTTAATGCTAAAAGTCTCAACTTCAGCTCAATGAACGGGAAATCATCACTGGTGTTAAATTTGCTGAAAAAATCGTTTGAGAGTCGAATCTCATGGAGCTCATGAGCAGCCAGGGAAGCCTGGATGATGGGTGTGAAGCAGTGAGAATTCCCTTCGTAACTAAGTTAAAATGATACGGAATACAAAGGCATACAAAAAATCTAGCGTCGTTTTTGTTTTTAGGAGGTTAGGAGACGAGCCTGTGAGCCTTCTTATGTGATGGCGATGGTGTGACGCTTTTGTATCCACGATTTCTACCAGTAGAAGAAAACGGATTCTGGCCATTCAGGCCTCAAAATGACCAGTACAATTAGAACTCGATCCCCCACCAACTTTTGTTACCACTCACGTGTATTGGTGGTGTCTAGAATCGAAAAACGTTACAATTTCGACATTTTCAACAATAGCGGATACATTGAAGTCAACTTTGAATTTGAACGGCCATAAATCGGCGACTTCTGAACCCATTGGTATGCATCCTTCAAGTTGAGTTTTCAACATTGGAAAGGCCATAAAAACTGCGTAGAAGTGGCCCCGCGGTAACCCATTGGAGCGGCATAACGCCTCGTCACCATGCCAAATTCCCAAAGGAGCTTCAACAATTGTGTCATTGATTAGTTTTGTCCGGACCAGTTTGTACAGTTGATGTCATTCAAATTACGTGCAAGTCACTTCAAAATGACCGCACTACAGTCTAGTTGTGCCGCGTACACTTTAGCGCTAATCAACTGGCATTTTTTGCAAACTGGGACAACAAATATTCTCACAATTAAAAGGACACCGATTCTCGCCCTGTCTATCAGGTGTGATAACTTCATACATAGATACCACAGTGACATGCACACTGTGTATGCACTGTGTATAAATCCCCGCCGCGGTAATCCATTTGAGCAGCATAATGCCTCGTCACCATGCCAGACTCCCAAAGAAGCGTGAATAATTGTATCATTGATTAGTTTTGTCCGGGCCACTTTTTCAAGTTGATGGCATTCAAATTACGTTCAAGTCACCTCAAAATGACCGCATTGCAGTCTAGTTGTGCCGCGACCACTCTGGCGGCAATCCACTGACGTACGTGTAAACCGGGACAACAAATATTACCAGTTAAAACGACACCGATTCTCGCCCTGTCTATCAGGTGTAATAACTTCATACATAGATACCACAGTGACATGGATCCTTCGCCTTCGGAGAGCTCAAGAAAAACTGTGTATAAATCCCCGCCGCGGTAACCCATTTGAGCGGCAAAATGCCTCGTCACCATGCCAGACTCCCAAAGAAGCGTGAATAATTGTATCATTGATTAGTTTTGTCCGGGCCACTTTGTCAAGTTGATGGCATTCAAATTACGTTCAAGTCACCTCAAAATGACCGCATTGCAGCCCAGCTGTGCCGCGACCACTTTAGCGGCAACCCACTGACGTACGTGTAAACTGGGACAACAAATATTTCCAGTTAAAACGACACCGATTCTCGACCTTTCTATGAGATGTAATCACTTTAGACATACATACCACAGTGACATGGATCCTTCACCATTCGCAAGCCCACAATCTGGAGCAATCTGGAGTTCGACAGCAACTTCAGAAGCAAAGGGGACTGTTCGTGAAATTATGCAACGTTTAGTGAGCGCCAATCGCATTATCAACGTTCTGGTGTGTTCAGGAAGTCTGTAGGCAGTGGTGTCGCTCTGAAAACTTTGATTGGGGGCCAATTTCGAAAAAAATTTGGGATATATTTTGGGAGAGGGAAATGTCCCGGGTACCTACGAAATCACTGGAAATGACAAAATTGTTCAGCGAAGTTCGGAATTAATCCTCTATATATGCCGGCAGTCTCTCTGAAAGCATCGTTAGATTCGGCTGAGAACCTACCGTCGGGATTGTACACAAAAAGCCATGACTTCCCATCTGTGTCCTTATTCAATTTTCCTCGCGCCAGACGATCCTAGGGCAAGGGTGTGCAATTGCGGCTTTCCCCCTTAAATTCTTTCCCCCCTGATCAACAGATCTATAAGCACTCTACTGAGCCACCTTCAGCATTGATGCGAGCCTCCTTATTTTATACCGCCGGAGGCGTGTGTAAGCAAAATGGACGCCTCGGCGTAGATTTTTTGGGCTATGGGCTTGCTTTTTTACGAATGCAGAATATTTTTCACGCTCATGTATATGTGAGCTAAAATTATACCGTGCTTCGTCTTCCGCACAACAAGCTGCTTACGCCTTGCTTTGGGTTTCCTTTTGATCTTTTATTTCGTTGAAATTCCAATACACTCTCAGCCCACACTCGCTGATATTCTCTTGCGCACACACACAAACTCTCTCGCTTTCATACTTACACAGGCTTCTCCTCCACAAAACTTGCTTTCACTTCACAGCCTTTTTAATCATATGCACACGGTCCGACTGGAGCTCAGCATAAAGATATTAGCGTTACTCCCACACCCATCATACTCAATAATTTGGAAACCAGAAACTGATAAGAACTTCTGAGATACGGTTCAGGAAAAGTTCAAGTTATTTTGAAACAAACATTCATTGCTCCTCCAGTCAATATCTCATTTTATGAAGAAATTCTTGCCGATTTCCATTCTGTTGCATGGAATGATTACGAAATTGTGTGCATATAGCAGTACCAAGATAAAGTTATTTGTATGACTTGGGCCAAGCGGGGTGCATAAAAAACTTAATGAGCTCTTCATGGATGGAAAAGTTCTAAATAAACGGGAAAAAACAATAGAAACGACCTCACCCCTCTGTCTCTTTTGATTCCGTGGTTGTCCTTCCCAGCCGATTTCTAATGCCGCTCACTATCATGAGAAGCCAGGGAAAATTGCATGATTGAAATGATGATGTGAGAAGCTAAAGCATAGGACTACCATAAAAGCAACATACCACTTATTTTTAATAGCCATCCGAATTTTGTTTTTGTACAAACTTGCGAGATGTCCATAAGAAGAACCAGCTGAAGCATCCCATAATACTCAGCTTTTCAGGACACTTAACTTCAAAAGAAAGCAAAATCTAAAATTAGATAGAGGAATGATACATTTTCTCACAGGCGCTAAAGATACCTACGAATGCGGCCTAAACTTCCCCTTTCCGTGTTACAAATTATCTTTTTCGGCTACAAGAACGAAATGGGGTCAAATTTATGCTGTGAAAATATATTAAAAAAATGCGTAACATGCAATTTTAATTCCATGTCATGCATGTCTTTCTTCCCACGGTTATTTTTTGTCTAATGAGGCGGAAAGGGTAACTGCGCAATATAAACGTTGAAGATGAAATTGGAACGTGAGCAAAACTATAGAGACGAACCGCCTACGTCATTGCTGAGGCTAAATGTAATGTAAAATATACATGCGTGTGGTGGAGAGATATTCCCTACGCTTTATATATAATCTCCACTCGCACGTTTTCTTTCTTAGCGGTATTTTACGACGTGCTTAGTCATGATCTTATGTTAAGGCAAAGAGACTATTTGCATCTTGCGCGTGTAATTGAGCCGGGAGAAACCTGCAACCACACAAGTCATGCTCTTTGAATTGCTGTAGAGGCAGCCACGATGATATACGTATACAGCTCGGAGCTGCCGAGGTCGTCATCTCACACAAGCAACATCATTGAGCATAGATTGAAAAACCTTAATTGGTTAGCCTGTCCTAGTAGCAGAAAGCTCCCTATGCGGGGAAATCTGAGGGGTCTAAATTCGTTTACAATTACAGAGAATACTGCAGCCGGGTTTCCTGCTAATTTTGTACAAAGATTTTCCTCAAACTCAAGTATTCAGTCCTGAAAGATTCCAATGGTCTTCTATACAAAAGCGTTTGGATTCTATGATCCGCTTTGTAGTTTCTAGGAGGATTTCACAGCCATGAAATGTGGTGGTTCACAGTAGTTGTAACGTATCTCTCAGCTGTGGCTTTTGCAGAAGCCTTAGAGTGTGAAGATTGCCCCATTACTGTGAAAACATTTACAAAGCAAGATTTTGGTGAGCCCAGTTTCTTACAGTCATTTCAGGACCACATGGAAGGTGCTAACCCACTGCACTCCAAAAATTTCGTTTGCCCACCCATTCTAGTGCAATCTGACAAGCTCTTTTCAATGATGCCACTAATTTGGTTCTGCAACTCATATTAACGGAGATATAGCCATAAAACCGCAGTTCCGGAATTGCTCAGCCAAACATCAACGGATTTTAATGAATTTTTTTATTCGAAAGAGCATAAAATTTTCTACGACGGGTTTTTTAATTTTTCTGAAATACGCCATCTACGTCGAGATACAGCCCCGGAAAGGCGAAAAAACCACATTTTCTGGAATTACACTGGATCCAGACTCAAAATTCCCAATTTTTACAAAAATTCTTGCCCTCGCCCAAAGCTGTCAAACAAAAAAATTTTTGTTGAAATACACGCATCAGTTCAGGAGATACATATAGTTAATGCTTTCTTGTCATATCTAACGAGCAATGTACGCACACTGTACAAAAGCGATTAAAATGGCAATAGCACCATCGTGTAGAGGTCTCTCGAAAACCATAGGCTATATGTTTGTTTCGTGCGCCAGGGCCCTCATTACGGCGTAAAATCAACACTTTTTCAAATCTAGTTTCCATTGTTTCCTTATGGGGATTAACATGGTAAAATCACGTGAACCACAGGGTTGACCCTTTGCAAAATTTTCAAAATTTCGAATTTTTTTTTCAGGGAAATGGTCTATACAATTCAGCTATTAACCCCTACATGATGAAACAATAATGTCTATCTATGTTTAGGGGCACCTAGGTTGAGAAAATACGTAATTAAGATTTTCTAGAAATTTTGTAAATTTTTCAAAGGGTCCCCCCTGTGGTTCACTTGATTTTACCATGTTAATATGAGTCGCAGAACCAAATGAGTGGCATCATTGAAAAGAGCTCGTCAGATTGCACTAGAATGGGTGGGCAAACAAAATTTTTGGAGTGCAGCGGGTTAGCACCTTCCATGTGGTCCTGAAATGACTGTTAAGAAAACGGCCTCCCAGTCAAAACTATAGAACGAAAATCTGTTTCACATTAGGTGCTGTGTACAATGCATCGACTTTTCAGTTTCATTCAAGTGGGATTCTGAACCAAATCCCAACGGACGCTGTTAGTGAGCACGACGACTGCTCAACTACCTTTACATCCACAATCGTGAATTTCGTGAATACAGAAAAGATGTCCTCGACGCACTCGAAATATCAGCGGACCTGCAATTAAGTATATACAGCGCCTTAGTAAATTTAATAAAAAAAACTAAACACTATGCCTCTGTTGGTTGTGTCCGTCCTTCATTATTCAACACTCTTTTACAGGTTTCTTTGTCCGGATCAGTGTCTTTAGGTACCTCTCAAACCCCGAAGTCGGTACTTGCAGTCATACATGGTCGTTTAAGGACCGAAGAGCACCATATCAACTGGGAAGATCCAAAGCTTGATGACGTCCTTGCTAAAACTTCAGGGAACTATGTCGTCGAGCGTATCAGTTTTGGATATGAGTATGATTTACGGTTCACGGCTCAAGTTTCGGAAGAGTCACAGAGAATGGACATTGAAGGAAGCCTCAATATTCAAGTTTAAAAGTTGTTCAAGTTTTTGTTGGATGGAGCAGTAGCCGGTTCGGGCGCTTATGATAAACGGCGCACCGCGATGAAACCTGACACGAAGCTAGTGTACACTACTGCCTTACGCATATTTGTCTTTGAGCCAGCCACTTCTGCTCAGGACTTCTGGTGATGTCAAAACATGTATCGGCTACTAATGTCTGCGGATCGCAGACGGCTTTTTCCTTCCGGAGACCGCCACACTTCCGTTCGCTGACGGATTCCTTTTCAATTTTACCTGAGTGTAGCCCACCTAAGTGGGTTCAGACAGTGGTTTAATTGCATTTTGATTCCAACTGGTTTTGCATCTGTAAGGGAAACTGTCGCCATTTTGAGTTCTTGGCCATCTTGCCTTTGAGTTTGTAACTCCTTCAGTTTTTTAGCAAAGTAGAAACCAACCCGTCACTTTAAAGAGCAACTCAAGAGCTACTTAATGCATGATCATAGCTGTTTTCATTCTGTGCATTCGCAGGCAACGGCCAGCTGAAGTGCCAATCTACCTAAAATTACAGAAATCAGCATTTTGTGGATTTTCTGTAACTAGCTAGCAAACCCGCAACTGAAGGAAGCGAACATGCTAGCATTTATTTATTACAGAGATAAGAATAATCATGGAAAGAAGTTTTGAAAAATATGCAACAGCTGCGAGCTAACGCTTATGCGTTGTTTCAAAAAATTTTGCATTAACAAATCCTCGACACAAATTGGGCTATATTTCTGGAACACGTGCCATTCCGAAGCTGACATCTTTTTTCAACGTGTTGAGAAACTGACCTCACTGATGCCCAAGTTTCATAAGATTCGGTTGCCAATCAACGGAGCCACAATTTTGCAAAGCTGAAAAATGTTGCGATCCGTGGGCCCCAAAAAACGTCTATTTTCTACGGCGTTCGAGACCTCTCCTGCTTTTAATTGAGGGCCTAGCAGGTCCCAAAAAATTACAAAGATAGCGGAATATATGGGCTATATACGTCTAAGTTGGATCATATTCTGGCTTTCGGTTCGCAGTATAAAAATTCTAAACTGATGTTACAGAACTTTTGGGCCACCCTGTATAAGTGTATTTCGGTACATGTGAAAAGAAAGAGTATAAAAAGGTAGCAGTTCACCTGCTAAAGTAATCATTATTGTTTTAGAGTTTCAAGGATGGGGTTATTTCCGAAGATTTAGTACTAGATTATTGTAAGAAATAGTAACCTTAAGTAAGGTGTGTTGACAACCTTTGGATCCTTATCTACATATTATTATCTACATTATCATTTGAAAGGAGTCTGTTCCTGCTCTGTAGTATTACTAGGTCTGTCAGTACAGTACTCTAATTTATCTTATATTACAATCTTGTGATGCCACCGGGACACAACATAATGTGGTGGTCTAATCGGCACGGGATATTGTTTTATACTTATATATTATATAATCCTTAAACAAATTCTCTGATTGACAGACACACAGCCGAAGGCATCGTGGAAAATTGTGTGAAGAAGATCAGGTTGTGCCAGATCTACAAGTCACTGATTATTTTCTGATTTTTTATATTATTTCTATCCAGGGAATACAACTTCACCTTCAACAACTAAGTGATCAGAGTAGGTTGTGATGCCTTTCATTACTATAACCCTTTAGAGCTCAGAACCGAGTATTATCGGAGATGATTTTCTATACTTCTATACTGTTCTCATGTGTTCAATGATAGTGAAGCAATGGAGTGAAGTTGTTATTAGAATACCACCTTCACTTTCATCATCACTACTAATTTCATAGAACAACATTATATATTTACTCTGTCCGGCTGTCTATCATTCCGTATGTGTAATATCTATTCATGGAAATTCTAGATTTAACCGCTTATTTTCACTACCTTCTCCTTCCTTTTTATATTATTTGATAATAATGACATAATTTCCTTCGTATCATTACAGTTTGTTTCGTCAGCTTCTGGACTGATTTCATATTACAATGATTTGTAATCAGTACTAGAACTTACGACCATTTACCATTTTATATTCGCTTCATTATTAATAGCTCGTCTAGAATCCAAGAGATTACAGATTTGTTGTAATGGTTCAATCGGAGACGGCTAATAGCCAATTAATTTTATATTTTCCTTATTTGCATCCCTGTCTCACCTGACTACCGCAGGTCGTAGAGTTAAAATCAACTTTGGTTGAGACGCTTGTACTAATTCGCAGGAGTAATCTTTCTCCAGTGAATTACGACTTAACTGCCAAATTAGGAGATGGAAATACAGTTCAAGTAATTGACTGTTTAAAGGGATGATCCTCACCTTTCCATGAGTACTCTATAGTGGTCTGGAAATTCCTTATCGATTCATACTATTTTATATATTATAACAGTTTTAATCCTACTGACTGGCGACCAGATAAATCTGTAAGTTAGAAACTCGCAACTAATCCAGATGTTCCGATAATTCTATGAGACAATATGCTTAACTTAATTAAGCATTAACATCAGTCATTATTATTATATTCGTAAATAGGATAAAGTCTTTAAATGACTTGATTGAGATTGTTATCAATAAATTTCGTGTATTAAATGTGGCTAAAAGTTGACCTGGGCGAAAAAATGATATTGAAAGGGTAGTTGATCTGACTCGTTGGATCCATTCATTCTTATTATCTTATGCTTCAGCACTTCTGAAAACGATACTTTAAGTCTGAAGTGTATTAAACAACAACTTTTACTTTCTATGACAGCTGAGAAAATTTCTGGGACATGATCAATTTGATTGATTATGCCCTTTGCTTGTATCCTATTCCTAGGTACTTAATGTAATTTTATATTAATGCTATATTATCATACTTTGTACAGTCTGATCTAACCTTTCCGCTCATGGCGTACATCGGTATGATCTTGCAATGATTTTCCAGGTTGTGAGTTGATTTCTCTTTATCTTAACCTATGGACTGAATGGACTATTAGTTCCAGGAAAGGCTCTAATCCAGTCTGAGTCCTCAGTTTCATTAATACTTCTAATATATTATTTTACAAAAGTAAGCGTAATAATTTCTCTTTCTAATATGATTTACCTCTAGGGTGGATTTATTACTGCTTATGTGACTACCTAAGAGTTACACTCGTTCCATTTTTATGGTGTGAACACCTCGCATTCAGCCTTTTCAAACGAGTGACTGAATTTCTTATTACTAAGGTTTTGTTGTAGGATGGGAATGAATGATTCCTACCTGATTCTATGTTAGTTTCAGACTTGCTTTCTCTCCACTTATGCAATTTCTTTAATTTTATAGTTGAGCTTTCTCATGTGAGTTTCCCTCCTCACTATTATTTTATATTATTTTATCTGCTTACAGCAGTTAGAACGTGATGCTAGTTATTCTAATATTTGGACTCCTGACTGTTACATCAGTGATGCTTAACTGGTTATTTTTATATCTACTTTCTTTTCTTACCAACTAGCACTTTGAGTCGTACACACTATTTATTGACTTTTCAAATTTTTCTCCTAAGCTTTCAAACTGCACGATCGATGTCGTTGGTCAAGAAGGAACTTCCGCCGTATGTTCGACTAGGTTCGCAATTGTACCATTTCATATTTGAAAACTGTAGGATTTTATATTCCATTCTTACGCATTATAGAGGAATCTATTCCTTGTCCTTAGCAAGTTTTATTTTATTTAATTTTAGTTGTTAACTAGGTGAGCTTGAAAAGTTTATTTCATAATCGTAGATTTGTACAGCTTGAGCAGCTTGAAATCTTTCCTTCGCTGATCAGGATAACTCATTGAGTCGAGAGTGTTTTATATTTAAGACCAGGATTTCTATTGCCATGGCTAATATACTATTGCCTGAGTATCTACCGACTTGATATACAATATTATTACTCGTTATTTGTTGTGTAGTTGACTAGTCCTTGACGACACTGTTCTTGAGGGAATACACTGCCGTCGAGCTAGTTTCTACAATTTTATTATTATAGTAAAATCATTTTATGTAGTCAGTTCATACCACAGTAGTGCACCTTTAAACTGAGGTGGCAAAGAAATTGTTTCGCAACAATTAAGAAGGTCTAATGTCACCATCCTAGAAGAGTTGTCATTTTCTATTACTGATAAGGTCTGGTGCTTGACTCAGGGAATCAAGCTCCATCCTCCATGTGCTCACTGACTTGCTATTAATGCTTTATATATTTTTTCGTGCCTATTTTCCTTTAAGATAAAAACAAGTTCGACACTCCTCCTTGAGTGTCATACTTATGAAGATAAGATACGAAGCATTCCGTCACACTTCATTGTTTTATATTAAGCTCATTATTCCTCTCTATTTATACATTGTGTTTATATGATAAAAGGGAAAATATCTCTAGGATTGGAGAAAGCAATACTCTGTCTGAACTAGCTTTGTCTAATACTTAATCCCTTATTAGGCATGTTGGCAATTTGTGAACTCATGTATGCCGAAGGAGTATCTGTGCGATAATGCTCATTGTTCCATTATTATGTGGTTAAGGCAGCTCTGATAAACAAATTTTCTAGAGCTAATTTACATAACACTTCCATCAATTCCTGTTTACTCTACAGCTGGGGTGTAAAGGTGAAGCCCATTTAAATTTGGGCAGCCCAGCCCGCCCGTGTTGTATTTTTAAAATATTCAGGCTGCCCGGCCCAGCCCGAAAACCCTGGTCATTTCCTCAGCCCGCCCAATTTAGCCCACGGGCCGAAATATTTTTGCCTGCCCGCCCGATGGGCAGCCCGTCGGGCATACGGGCGCCCGATTCGGGCCAACATATATCAGCCGTTCGCTGTCCCAAAATGTGTAGAGTGCTAGCAGAAACTCGCCCTTTTGGGTTTATTTAC
>JAQFYD010001699.1:0-11396 GCA_034694225.1 Bourletiella hortensis
TCACAGGCAATAATAACTGAACCCAGCATAGCTGTATAGGGTAAGAAGAAAGATGGATTAAATTTTTACATTTTACCCGTATGAGTCTATAGCTGTCCAGACGCACGGCGTAAACTGGTACGAAAATTCTGATTGAATCATATTAAAATCCGAACCACAAACAGAAACCAGCTGGTGACTATATCGTATATTCCTATTCTCTCGATTTTTTTCACGGATAGACTTGCTATCACAGGGATGACTAATAGTAATAATAAATTGCAGGCGAAATAAGTAGACTCGTCTTGTCTACAAGACTACGAAAAATTCTATTTTTCTCTGCCAAATCCGCCTTTGGACCATTGTCCACGTAGCCTATGATTTCTTGTACAAATGTAGACTACCAAGATCCAATGATTTTAGCTGCAATTTTTAGGGTTGTAATGACACACTAAAGAGTAGGAAAAACTATTGTCAAGAAACTCAGCGTATGGAATGTGACTATACATGTGCTTCATTGTTAGGAGTAGCTAAATACCATTCATTCTGGCTCATCAGCTGCCTTTTACAATAACAATTTTAGTTGAATCATCAGCATTTACTTTTTTATCCAAAAATTTGCAATAATTATTTATAAAAACTGTATATCATTATGACGGATTATTGTCTGAGAACAAAGCGCGCCTTTTCTTTAGTAGAACAAGTAGTATTTGTCACCTATAGACTCGTGCCCTAGCTGCGCCGTTAACTTCGCGTTTATGTAACGCTGCCCAGCAATTGTTGGCAGGACACTAGTTTTTGTTGCTCCTACAAAGATTTTCGATTGACTGTATTAAGCACTAAGTTTGTTGTCTCTCTTCATTATTAATTATTGTAATGAATACAGCTATAGTCTAGGCTGTGACACACGCTAAATCTCTTGATAGAGGATTGTACGCTTAAATATTTTTCCCCTTCTACATATAAACCTACGTTTGGCTCCTTTCAAACAATTGCATACACACATAGCTATAACATACTCTCCCTCCACAACCATTTCCAACAATTATTACATGATGATGATTGCTGCAAGCATCTTTTCTTGATATTCATTACAATAATAATAGGAAATAAAAGTTACTAAAAAGGTATCATAAGAATACACAACAGGAGGGTACAATAACAATAATAATCTAGAAAAAATTCTACGCTAAAATTATTTCTAATAATTTATAAATTCATCATAATTATTACTATATTTATTAAAATTAAATTAGAAACACTCTAAAAGATCCTTCCTTCACATTTCCATGGGTAAGGAGCCGTCCCCTCCAGGCCTCCTCACAATAATAACCAGGCTACCATTAAAACCCACAGAAAGGTTCACATGTAGCTGGTTGATTTTGAGACAAAATGGAGTTCGGGGAAAACAAAGCTGCTGTACAACTGAACGAACCAGTAGACAAAGAATAAAATGCATTGAAAACAAATAATTAAACTCAATATAGAACACAATAAAGTTTCCTTAATGAATCTACGATGATGACTACTCATACACAAAGCTAAGAATATTTCTACGACGATAGCCAACAAAGGCCCACCTTATATCAAGCCCCTGGCAACGTGTGCCCTAACGATAATTTTGAGAAAATCGTCGGGACATCATGTCCTCTTTACTCCCTGTGGTATATACGACCAAAACACCCAAAAAGTACACCAATACTTCCAAAGGATGGATGCTATTTAACTACTTTCTCCTCAGCCAAACACTTTTCTTGATGGTTATTGGTTTATGTTTAATAATAGTCGGAGCAAAATTACAATCTTGATTCTTCTTCTTCTTCATCTTCTTTTTTCTCTCTCAAAGATAGGATAACTTTTTTTTTCTGAATTCAAGGTGTCACTTTGTGATTGGATTGACTATACTTTGTATGTATCTTCAACATGAAATTATTGTAGCACAATGTCAGCCTCACACTCTTGCAGGTGTTTCCGGTGCGACGACAATCATTAACTTCTGTGCTAGACGGGTGATGCAACCTGGGAATTAGATAGGAATAAAATTCAATCATTAGCATCAAATATAATCTTAATTTGGCTGAAGATGTGGTAGAATAGTGGACTGTGTCAGTGCGGTAGTGTAATAGCTATTCGGTCCTGAGTTAATAGTGAGCAACAATCCGCGAAGTTTGTACGGTGCACTTTGAATTTGTGATCGTTCTCATATGTTTACTAAATGTCACCATGTCTACACTTTCTTACCGTTCTTTCCACCATTTTAATAACACTACCAGTAACAGAGGGTCATTTTCCCCCACAATTGTCCAACCATGTTAAAATATAACTAACCAATCTCAGTTTTGCACATTGCATTATGATGATAGCAGCCATTGTGCAAATAAATGATCACATCGAACATTTAGGTTAATGTTATGAGCCGCTGATAGGGTCTTAGAATTTTCCTTGCTTTAGCTAAGCACAGATTTTTCTGCATGCGCCGCCGGATTGAGCAGCAGCATCATCACACGCTTGGCAAAATCAAAGGCTTATAAAATCGTTTTGTAAAAAAGGCTATGATTTAAGGAAATAATAGTGAAATATATAAATCAAGTAGGTACTATTAGTTTTTACCGTATGACGAGAACGAATTTATGTGAAATTTAGTGGGGCAGGTGCAATAATAATGGCAGGGTAATGTGCATAAGTAACCATATATCATGCAGATGGCAAAGTGAGAAGAAGAAATGAGAGAAATAAAGTAATAATGAAGCATACATTGAGCACCTTTTCATTTGGAACCCGGTCGCACAACGATTAAAACTTTTTGGAGTAGTTTCGTCAGAGCATCTGAAAAATAAATGAACAATATTTCTTAAGTAACATTATTAATTTTTAGCTTCGTCATTCATTCCTGTCTGTCACTTGATCCACGGATTTAGCCGCGGATCAAATAGGGCCAATCAAAAAACCATGGTGTATGCCTTGCATTAAGTTACCACAAATTAAAACACAACAAATATTTTAACACATTACAAGCCAAAGACAATAATGTACAATTAGATGCATACTTACAAGCACAGTATCATTAAGGGTACGAGTGTTAGTAAGCTACAGCTACTACGGCTTGCAGTTTAAAAGCGCTACAGAGGTGACTCAAATGAAAGTGACTCAGTTCCGGCGTAGGATTTTCTCCTTTTATGTTCCTTTCTCCATGGAGATAAATGCATTTTCATTATTACATTCCGTCCTAGAGATCCCTTCCATTCTGCTAGCTTCCCTTTATTGGGTTCCTTAAATAATTTATCAATTATTATTAATGTCCATAAATACTCATCATAGAATGAGCAGCGGGCATGCAGTCGCTGAAGGATTTAGACGGAGCAAGAGACACAAAGTGGGTACTGGTGAAAGCGTTCTTCTCAACAGCTCTGTTGATTCATCAGGAAAAGAGAGGGGGCTACTGCTAGATCCTGGTGTACATCTTTCATCGTTTCCTGGAACTTTGTTGTTGTTGTGGTTGTAGGCAATATTTTTCCGTCTACCTCCCGATCCTGATTTCTCCTGAATTTCCTGAAAAATAGGCGGCGGTGGCGGAGGTGGTAAGCCTCTTCTGGGATTTGATTTGCTCTTTTGGTTCGGATTGACCACTAACAATATCGACTGTATGAATCTGGTTAGGGAACCTCAAAATAAAATGACGATGACTGTAAACGGTATGAATTTCATGATGAACTTTCATTAAACTACATAATTCTTCTCGTCATTCACTTTAGTATACACAGGAAATACTCCTACGCCCTTCTTCATATCTTTAGTACCCTTGACATGCATTTTATCCAGTTCCATAGAAAATCAGAATATATGCAGCTGCGGCTGCTTCTGACGTTGAAAATTGGATCGGGAAACGGCATATAAAAGAGAATTCCAGTGAGCCATGAAAGAAAAGCAATCTGAAATGTAAGGGAAGGGAATGTATTGAAAATGTACTTGACGACGGGAGGAAACATGATGAAGGGGCAAACGATCTCCAGGAGAAGTAAGAAGAAGAAGAAGAAGAAGATGAAATGTAGGTCATGCAATCACGTGGGTTCAAGAGCAACCACTACTGCAAGGAAAAGTCTTGAGTTCAAAGGACTCAAATCGATTAATCTGTCATTATTTTATGACTTATGAGGGGGTAGATAAATGAGGAAATTTGTCGTTATGAGCCTGTATTGCACTCTTATTATGAGCATGTAATTCTATACAAGCAGTCACATAACTTGTCCATTCATCCAATACAAACTGTCTTCCGCCGCTGATCATGGAGAATTTATACGCACCACCGTTTCATCACCATCCTGCGCGTGGAGATAACGGAAATTTTCCATCACCGCAAAATAATTCATTACTAGCTAACGACTTTTCACTTGAACCGATCCATTTTTCTTGTTAAAACCTATAGCTATCCCCAAACACCACACACAGGTCTGACGAGTTTGTTCCAGTTGATAGAATTACTACCACATTATCACCTTGTTCGCACTTTCATCTGCAACAAGCCTTACGCTTTGAAGTAGTACTCCTGAATGGAACTGTCGACTCAGTCAGTTTGCAAGCCAAGCATTAAATATTCATTTACAGTCGCAATTATTTTTTGCGCAAGAAACTCAGCCTTATCCCAGAAGACGGACATATAGACAAGCATTTAAAGACACGCAGCGAGCCAAAGTACAAACTAGCCGGCGTCTCTGTGGACCATGACAGTTTAAGAAGCTCTTGAAGCAGTAATAAAACTATCACCAGACACTTTGTCCTATTAATGGTACAAACAGGGAGAGGCATATTATGTAACTAAGACTAATAAAGGATGTGAGTATACACACAGGTCATCGTTATCAAGTATTCATGATTTTTTGTATGCAAGCAAATGACACATGCTGAAAGGGACATACCAATGGAGCTCTTGACGCATCGTGGTTTGTTTTTCCAGGCAATGCACAAGAGATAAACTGGAACTCCACTGAAGATCACAAGTGCTCCAAGACCTGAAATTCAAGAGGAAACAACGAGTCGTATATAAATCCCGTACATTATATTATTTGCACTATACTTGTCAAAAGCGCCCTTTTGTTATTGAACCCTGGATTGAAGAGCCATTTTATTCTCAACATATTACTAGTATTTGACAATTCTCAGTCTCAGGTTTACCTTACATTATTATATTAGCTATGCCTATGTAAACAATTGTGCCGTAAAGATTGTGAATCAGGACGTTTACGACAGTTTGAAAAGGGAGTTCATTTCCCATGTAATTCCATCCTGTACATTTAATCCCGTAGGAAAGTAGTAGTCGAATAGGTAGTGCCATTCAATTTAATTAGACCACTTCCAGTTCTACCAGCTGCGTTTTTATTTCACGTTTAATCATCTTGCCTTTTCGCCATCTAACTACAGATTCTGCCTACAAGCAGATGCCTGACAGCATTAAAAATGAGCGTGGGACAGAGCTGACTGGCTTTTCCTTCCCTTGTGCAAATACTGGGAGGAGGCATCATCAAGGGAAATTAAACTTATGCTACAGTTTTACTATTTTCTTGTATATTCCTCCCATTTCCTAACCAAAATAAAAGTAGACTTTGTCCAGACTAATATTTTTCAAAGTGTCGTATTATTCAAAGCAGTAGTGTCTAGTTTCCATGGAGGAAAGAGACGCATGTATGTATGTACATTTATCGTACCTTTCAGCAATAAATCTTAGATTCATGAGTACAGTGGAAACAGCAAGCTTGGGTCTGACTGTGGGTAGGGTTCCACACTATGAAGTAAGTGTAAGTCTGTGCAACATTTTATCTACTGTTCCTGTCTTCCGTTGACAAGAATGATCGTAACATAAAGTATGTTTACTCTTTTTCCATGTTTGTGAAGGAAAAACATGAAATTTACATTTTCATTCCAGTCTTTGCCATCTGGATGATTAAAATTAGTCCTCGACTTATGATTCTGCTTATAGTTTCCCATACGGGGATTGCAGTGTAGATTATATAGTGTAAATAGACAGTGTAGGAAATTTTTGCAACCTGACAGATTGTTCCAGTCTGTCCGAATGGAGCAAGGCTGTTCTTGTACTAATTTTTTAGACAAATATCAGGTCGAACATGGCGTATCACAGTTGACTGAAACAGTCAATAATTTGTAATAGAATTACTTGTTACTTGATATACTACCACGATTCTGTCACTGATTCTCCTATCGCCCTCTCATCTAACCTAAACTACAACCCACTGTCAAGAATGTCAAACAGAGTTATTGGGATTTGTTTCCCACATAACGAACTATTGCTCTGCAATCCTCCTGCACGACTAGCCACATGCTGTACACCTCGACCTTGCCACACACATGTCAACAGTATGGGGTGATAATGAAGTTCATATAACCGTTAAGACACCATATGAGCTTTCTCACGAATCCTCTTCCAAAAGCTACAAATGAGCTCTCTGTATGGTCTGTCTGAATGGACTGATCATCATAATGATTATTATTCGCTGGTCTGTCAAAGCGTATATGTAAGAGCTGATGATGATACTAAAACAAGGTAATAGATAGCACGGTTATAATGAAGACATGAGTTTACCTGTGGTAACAGGATCCTCGAACATAGGTACGACGGTGATGACAATGGTAGCCAGAATATAAAGGACAGGCCAAATCAGTGCAACTTTGATGGGTCGGTTCAGGTCAGGTTGCTTCCATCGCAGCCATGGGATGCAGAACACAGCCACTCCTATGCTCAACTGTCAACAACAGCAGAACATTACAAAATCAAATAAACTTGAACAATTAGCATAGATTAGCATACACACCGTCCCAAGACACTTCCAGCATACAAACACTCATGTAATTCATGCTGAAATTTGATAACGCTTGGCCATGTCTTCGGCCAAACCATTAGAAGTTCCTTTAAGTAAACAGACACTGACTTCCGTTCACGCAAAATGCGTGAGCAATTTCCATGAACAGTTCTGCACCTGACAGCAGCAATCATCGTTTACTCAAAGGAACATTATGGCAATAATTGAAAGGTATTTAAAGGATAGCAGCGCATATGTGGTCGAACTCCAAAAATCTCCATAATGAACTCTAGCTTGCCAGTCCATAACCACAGACCGAGGCTTCGCTGTAGCATGGTCTTTTAGTTTGGCATAAAACTGACATAAATGATGTTCATAGGCGAGAGTTCATAACCACAAGTGGTAGCTCTTTGCGTAAAACCGCCATTCAACCAATTTTCTAGAAGCAAATGACGACAAGTAAATTACCCAAGTGGCGAAGCCGACGTAATTAATGAGGACCACGATGTTGGAAGAGGACAAATAGAAGAGTGACAGGAGTGCCTGAAAATAAGTTTGTAATAGATTCCATTAATACACAAGATATTTCAATCCATTCCATATTCATTGCATTTCACACATGATGTAACCTCTCTGATTATGCTCCTCATCTGTCATCATTTATGACCTGTTAGAGAACGTGAACCATTGCACATTCTGACTTATCAGACTTATCATGACTATACGAACTGTAACCCGTTGACCCTACAGAGGAGCAGTGCTATTCCACAGGCTAACTGACAGGCTTGAAATTATTTGTATTCATTACCTCCTATTAGTATCATCTTCAAGCTATTAAGTGAACAAACCTGGACATGCAGCAGCGTCATCTCCAATATCATCATCAAGTGTTCACTACAGCCACTTGAACAATGAACTAGAAAATGTCGTTGTCTCAAATTATACTCAGGATCTACACAGTGTTTTCTCAACAGCATGAACAGACTCACAATAATGGTCTTAAGCAAAGCCCTTAATTAGCTAATAATCTGATCTCATTATCAATTTAATATGGAGGGCAATCATTCATTCCTTCGCAGTAGTTTCAGATTACATTAAAAATTAGTGTCTATAATTGCACAATTTAACTGTGTGGAGTCCACGGGGTTAGTTAGCTGAACTGATGCTTAAGAATGACTTGCTCTGCTCTAGGGTCAAGTTACGGTCAGACAGAGAGAGACTGTGTACTTATGTGTGCAAATTGAACACAATTTATACAGAAACGCTACTCTGAATGGGTTCTACCCTTGATAATATCCATGCAGCAGCAGACATTGTAATGCTTCCAGCAATGTATAGTAATTCACATAGGCAAACTTGTAATCTCTTTATCAGCAAACTTTATGACTAAATTTGGTCATTAAATGGGTGAGCGATGAAAATTGCCCCGTAAGCCATTACAAAGTCACTGACTTTATTTGCTTATTATTGTAAACACGGTGAAACCTGCACTTTGTTTTGCATGAGTGATCATAGCAGATTTAGCTTAATAATGACAGTTAACAGAGCATTAAAAAACTGAGTTCAATTCCTGCCTTTCCTTCGGGCTGATCTGCCTCTGATAACTATCCTGACTGGTCGGTTGTTGAGAGGATTACAGTGCAGCCAAGGGTGTTGGGAAACTTACCACAAAAAGTACAGCTGGAGCAGGAGTTGATTTCTCTGTTTGAATCATTGTCAAAATTTCAGGCATCTGGCCTTCGATGGCACCAGCATAGAACAATCTGCAAGGAGAAATTACACAAAAAATAAATAGTTAGCATCAAGATGTTCATATAAGGTGACAGTAACATGACAGGCGGAGGTTACTCCTTTGTACAACAAGTGGACAACTGCATGGTTTCTCACTTCATTATTCTATACAATTAAAACTATTTCAGCAAGTGCTGTTTCTGTTCTCATCCTTTACCCCAAATGCATAACTGATTCTGTTTTCCTTTAATCAAATGCCCAGAACCGGTAATAACCAGTTCGAATCTTGGTTTATTCCAAAGGCAAGATAAGAGCCTGACATTTGCTTAATGTGCGATTTTTAGGATTCATTATCACTCATGATTACACGTCAATTCTTAAAATAGGAAACTCACTACCATCTGTAATTATGGGGAAAGATAGGCCCTGCTTGTACCAACGAGTGACCAAAGAGTTCAAGAATTTTTAGAACTAAAAATAAATATATATCATGACTTATTGCTTTGCTTGTCACCACAAGTGAGTTTGCATTCTGATAATTCTACTGCCCCACTGGGGCATTAGCTACTTTTGGTTTTTTTCCCTAGCTCATTCATTTCACCTCGATGGTCAAGAAGACGAGTTCGTGGTCAATTGGCATTGGAAAGCCAGTGAAAACTATGTAAAGCCACGAGGAAATTGTATGAACTGCAAGTGGTGCCGAAGTCTTTGAAATATTGTCTCGTTAGTACTTTCCAAGTCTAAGCTTTTATCGCACTTTGAGTGAGCACGTCACCACGGTGATCCATTGCTTTTGTATCTATAACGACCTTGCTCGGAACCGTTTGTACTAAAGGTCACCATGTGGCTATAACTTTTACCCCTTGCTAGTGCAACTTTATTGAGACCATAAGGCACACATGAGTTGCTTCACACGACGAGTTCCAGCAGCTCTGTGGAATTGTCAAAAAGTCATAAATTTTTACAAACTACTCACCTTGAAGAGGTTAGAAGGATTCCATTGACAGCACCAAAGGTTGACATGGCTACGAAAACGGGGATGATCCATGCCATATATCCGTATAGACGATTTGCAAATGTCTGCAAGAAATACATATTTATTACCATAGGTGTAAAGCATCATTGACGCAACAAGAGGAGAAGAAAAACCAAGCTTTTTCCCGCAAGGAGTGGTCAATAATGCTTGGCTTCTTCGTGGCTTGAAACTTGAAACTGAGCGGAGGCTATGCAACTTATCTTTTAGCATCACTACCACCGTCATCTTTGATTCTACTGAACTGTGAAACAAGTAAAGCTACAAAGTGCTATAAAGAGCAAGTTCCCACACTATCCGAATGTGTGGTCAACGCTTCTCTTCCCCCAGCGCTTCATTACGCTAATTGATACGTCTACTTGAGACTCGCATGTGTACTACGATGCTGATTGTGAACACATGTAAAACCACAATGTTACACCATTTGACTGGATAAACCACGTAATCTGATACCACATCTAACCAGACTGAACAGCCACACATGAAGACTTTGCTTGAGATTTGAAAAAAAAAGATTTATAAAAATTTGCAAGCACTACTACAGAAATCTTCATCACTTCCTTTCGCTAACGCTCATTTTCAACGTGCTTTGAACCTCTTTATATAAAAGGGCAGAATAATTTCCCTTTTAAATCACTTAACCTCTGACCACCATCGAATGGAAAATTCCTTGAAAATTCAATGAACCTGACCTACCAACTGTATTCGGAGTCAAGTACATACATTACATTATTCTTTCCCATTTGTCTTTCTCCCCTGCATCTGTAGCTCTGAAGAAAAAAAAACGTGGAAGAAAAAAGATGCTCATGTTCACTTACCACAGCCACAGCCTCGGAAGCCAGGATTTCAGTTGGGCTCAATGTGGTGAAAAATGCTACGTTGGTGAGGACGTAGACAACCATGACGAGAATACAAGAGATTCCAATGGCTCTGGGCAAGTTCCTGTGGTAATTTTATTACATTGACACGTTATATGTATGCATGTACAGAGAGGTATGATCGTGTAAATCAATCAGCATTAACCTGATGATCACACCCTTTCAAGCTCCAATGCATTTTTATGGCGTGTATATTTTTATGAATGAAATAAACCAACTTACTTGACGGGATCCTTCAGCTCTTCAATAATGAAGTTGAGATAATTCCTGTAAGCAATTATGATCATAAAAATTATTGCATAATTTAACACATAACAACAGGCAAGTCCACGCGTCTCTCCCAGCTCATACAGCATGACTTAATTAAATGTTTTTATGGGGTCGGGTTCACATCTTTTACAGCCAAGACTGGAGAATAAATGGGCAAAGCTAAGTTATTATCAATTCTCATAGCACTAAAGCTGTGAATTTATTCGTTACGACTCCATAAAATAGGCATTTCATATTGTGTGCATTTCTTCTATGTGTTTATTGGATAATTTTGCCCGGAAATAAATGCATGTTGTACAATGGTAAGTGAACTTTGTCGAACTTATGGTGGGAGTATGTTATAATGTGAAGGATGGTCTGTTCGTGGAGGTGATGATGAATGGAGATGAATGCTAAATAACAATAATAAAAATAATACCTGCATGAGCATCAAGACAAAACTTGCGAGCCATTCTTTTACTCCTAGGGCGAGACAATGTACCAGCCTTGCCCATTCACATTACTCTCCTCACATTTGCCTAGCCCTAAAATGGCTCTACACATGCACTTGTTCAGAATCTTCACAAAAAGTGACATTGCTAACGGAATCGTCAGTGTAAGGGTATCCCTCACCAATTCAATTTTTTGGGTTGAACTGGGCTATGCCGCTTTTCCCATAGCACACACACTTCTTTGCATCCTCAGCATACGCGGCTA
>JAQFYD010001700.1:0-11396 GCA_034694225.1 Bourletiella hortensis
TTTCTTCTGTATTTTATTATCTACCATCTAGGTTTTTATTTTATAAATTATTTCAACAGACGCAAACCTGGGGTGGTAGCTATTTACACAGTCTTTACGGAAGAGTAATCAACGCAAACTTTTACCCTGCCTGATTAATTAGTAGAATGTTTTGCTCTGCTGATGTTGATGATCATGATGATGATTACAATGCTGAGAAATGGTGGCACGTGCCTGGAGTAACCTGTTGGAGTATTGTGTATTATTTAAGCGACCTAAAGGTGAGTAAGCATCCGCTAGCTTCTGGCAGGCAGCTCATTAGCCAACTCCGGGTTTGCGTGATTAGAGTCTCTATCAAAAGTCAGTTCCTTTTATTTTCACCTTGAATCCCAAAGGAAGCTTTACTGGAATGGAATGAAGCATGAAACATGTAAACGTTGTAAGTTCGACGGGAGGATTCTCATTTTTAGCAACCTCCATTCTGGCAATTGTGGGAGTAAAAACAGGGAGGTCTTGGCTTGCTCCAGGGTAACACATTCACGGGGTTTTCGGTTTACTGGCAGAACGGAACTGTTTGAGTCAATAGATGGTAGGAGCTCTGCAACTCGGTTTTATGTGCACGTTGTCTCGCTCTAACGTTAAACATGTGGAGAAGAATATCGCTAATTTCCGGCTTTAATTTCATTGCCATATTGTGAAACGCCTTCACGTCATAATTGCAATGACATTTGGCAAAAGTTTATAACTCTTTTATCTGTTTTGCCCGATGTTTTGAGTCCTTTCCCGTGCTTTCAGTGAATTCAATTTCAACATACTCATCTGCATGGCAGATTTGTTCACATGCCCATTCTGGCCACTGTACTTGTCCCTGAAAATTTGTTACTGAGTTAGACTAAATGACATGATCGCACTGTCAATAATTCAATCAAGTGATGTTTACTTCCTAATTTGCCGGCTCCAACAAAAACAAGTGATGCTGCGCTGATGGTCGTAGAAAGAAATGTATAAGCTTTCGTCAGTCCAACAGAAGTAGGAATACTTTCGGTCATATTACCCTTACTTTATTGTTCAGTTTTAGCATCAAACGCACAATATCGTTTACTGTAGATTTTGGCAAGCTCCCATTCGCACATGGCGGTACAATGGCGATTGTTACGGCTCACATCCCATTTATTACGCATCAGCTGTATGTTACGATCATGCAGCTATTTACCATTGGTGAACGGAATCGGCGGTGATTGAAAGACTTTACGGGCCACTGTGAACATTCGGTATGAGCGGATTGCACATGAATGTCAGATAAGAATAGTTAATTATCATTGCTTTAAGTGCCATTATGGGATATTCCTTATCTTACCAGCATGGTGCAAGCCTGATTAGGCAAGTGATGAAGACAATCGTCTCACTGTTCCTCAGATGAACTTCAATCGTTTGAAGCCGTTGATAAAAATTGAGCCTTTCCTTTCAGTCCTCAAAAATCCAAGTAAAACACCCAAATTACTGCAAAAATCAGAAAAGACACTTTTACACATGTTCTCAGCTTTTATTTGCATGTAGACCACCCAGGATCTACGTGTGACCATTAAACACGGAAAACCTTCCCGTAAAAAGTCCACGTTTTCCTCACGCGAGCTTGAAATTAGCGAGTTGCACGGGAACACAATTGCTTTTGACCAATTAGAGTCTCTAATAATTATCTTATATATTTTGGTTAAATAATCCTAACAACTTGCAAAAGAAACCTGAGGAAGCTGGTTTGAATGGCTATATTGCCCATACTTCCAGTAGGCTAATATCAGGTTTGAAAATTACGTAAGAACATTCCAGCGGCAAGAATTATTTCCCTTGGAAGTAACATCTCCCTAGACGCACGACAAACTTTATGTTTTACTATAGTGAACCCCCACGTTGAGCTGTGTAGTATACAGGAAGGGAACACACGCGGGTTGAATCTACACTCAAGCTCCATAGTAAAAGAAACCCCTGGAAACTGATGGCCGGACGGAACAAAATTTGGGAAGCGCACGGTCTCTTCCTCACTCTTGATTCTGCCTTCATCGTTTGCAGAGGAACGTTCATTCCCTTCACATTTGCCAAGTACATACCAATGCGTTTGTCGCTCATAATCCTTAATAATTGCTGCAGTTTGTCATCCCAGTGCTTCGAAAATCATTCACAGGAAAAGTCTCTGGTTATCATCAACACTGCATTGGATTAGACAGGAGACAGAATAGAAAAAATAGAGCAAAACAGTTGGGAGATAATAAAAAAAGTGAAATAAAAAGTTTAAGAGGATCAAACAGTGTGAACTGAGACTGTGAGAATATATTCGACGGGGTAAAAAGTGATAGGAGAAGAAGAACTGTGCTGAGGAATCTTTTGCTTAATTCCACGAATTTTCCCTGACAAGTTAAACAGGACAAGTTGAGCAACGTCTGAAAATTCAGATTTATGGGAAGGCTAAATATATAAGGAGCCGGCTAAGACAGACACAGAAAGTCCTTCTGTATCTATATATCTCCATCTTTCTCCTTCGTATCCTGAAAAAAAAGATTCACACTTGGAAAAGCAATGCCAAAATGTTGCGACTACTATTTCTTCTCTGTATTTTTTCTTTCAAAGTGTCGGCAATATTGTGCGGAAATGGTTCCTCCGGGAATTATCCTCCTGTCTCTAGTACAACGGGACTAAACGAGCTAGCAGGACAGATTCGGGCATTATTGCAAATTGATTTGACAAGCAGTGGAGGAAAACAGCAGCCTGTTGAGGACCAATGGACTATCGTCCCACCAAAATACATGCTAGACTTGTATCACAAATATGCCGACGAAAGCTTCATTCTGGAAACTGACCCTCGTTTAACCACCACGGTTAGATGCGTACTCGGTAAGAGACTCTCCATACTTTTTAAATCTCAGCTGTAGAATAAAATCTTCATTTCTAGACCGTCTAGACATCCATATCATTCCACCAATTTAAAAGCATTGGACAGGTATTGAATAGGAAATATTTTTGAATACTTATCTGCTCCGTCATAATTGAGAGCCAATCAAGAAACCATTTGTGAGCAAATTTAAATGGTAATAAACGTGTGAAAATTGTAGTAAGTGGCGCCATCAAAGAGAACGGATAGCTGGTCAGGACGATTAACAAAAACGAAGTGTTTTAATCATCGGAAGTGATAGCTGTAATGGAAACCTGTCCGCAAGGGAATCTGCTGCGAATAGAGATATGGAAGGACTTAAAAATGACAGCTTTCCATACGAGCTGTCACGATATGTTCCATCGCTAACCAAATGACAGACTACAGGAACGATTCTGTTTGCATCTAGCTCAGACGCCAGCCACCGCGGTGGCGTCATATGCCATTTGTTTCAACAGCAGTAATAGCTCCCTTGTTTTTCAATTACCAATAATTTCATTCGTGTCAATTACTTTGGGCAATTAGCCACCCCTGGGATCGCAAATAGAAAGGTGACAATAATTGCTGAAACATTGTCGCTCATGATAGTTAATCGGTACAAAAGACACCAAAGAAATTACCAGGACTTGCCATGGCGCCTTGCTTGTAAATAACACCTTTGACTCCTTCATCATAGCCTATCTTTGTGTGTGGCTTTGGTCCAGGAGAAGAAAGTGAATTAAATGGACTTGTACAAGTGTCAGAGAATGCTGTGACGGGAAATGTGTGGGACAAAAAGTAATGAAGTTGTATATTACAAGCGACTGTTCCACTGTGTTAGTTTCATACACAGCAGTAGTAGTGGCCATTCATTCCTAACGTCCAGAGACATAGTTTCATTTAAAAGGATGACAATACTAGAGAGTGAAAAGGAAAGAAAGGAACTGTAACTGTATAGAAGAAGGAGGACAATGGGAAGACTCATTTCGCCCATATCTTCAGTAGTTGTTTAAGATTTATTCGAAATGCTGTTAAAAGTAGCTATATGGTAGGCGTTGGCCCATCAGTATTTGGCAAGGCTTGGTAGTCCATCTGGACGTGATATATCAAATAGGCGTTTCCTGTGGCTACCACAACTTCTATATATCAATCTGTCCGAACTTTCCGTATCATTGGGCCCGAGATTTGTTCTTACCGTTCATCCATTCAGATATCACTGTACTTTTTTTCAATCTCCACCACCAACTTACGCTTCTCTCCCTTCTCCTCCTGTACAGAAATACATAGATGCTGGTCAGATAGAGGAAACAAATTTTTGCTCTCTGTCTGCTGCTATCAAGAAGGAAAACTATAGCATGTAACATCAAATGATATCAATTACCATTATTTCAAGCTATGGGGTTTGGGGCTTCACACATTATGCCTTGTCTGACAGACCCTTTTTACCCTTCGGTAGCCGCAACCATCATCATCACCATCATCGTCATCATCATCATGCTTGAACTGAGAGTTCCTGTCCATTTCCAATATTTCTGGGCGCTCCCACTCTCATGCTCTCTGCTCAGTGCTTTTACAACCATATAACGCATTTTAGTTGTGAAATCAGAGAAGAACTCATGGGATAACAATATTATCTTCTTGTTTACACTGTCTTGACTCTAAACTAAAGCAACCCTTTTAAAAGGAATAGATTTCGTCGGAACTTATTCATCCGCGGGGTGTCTAATAGGAACCAAAAACTTTCCTTCCGTCTGTTGTAAGCTGTCGCTTCGTAGAATCAACCCTCAAATGATAAGCTACATTAGGAGAAGTCTAACGTTTCATTTCCTAATGTCTATATAATGTAATCCCATAGTTTATATTAGCTATGCACCTTTACCGGAACTCCAGTGACTAGCCTTTAACTCGTAAGGTTTCACAGGACGTGGATTAAAGAATGAGCTGAAGCCGTAGATATCATTCCTTGGTCTAAAGTAGTTTCATGTCAAACTATCCACTATTTCATCCTCATCTGGAATTCTTAACGACTGTTAAAGGATTTAAAGAGGGATTCAAGTAAGTGGAAGTAGTCAGACAGGGACGGAGAGTATTTTAGAGCCTTGCACACGATAAGTTAAAATTGTTTCGAGTCCTTCTCCTAAGTGACTCGGTGGACAGTCATATACAACCACAGAGGAATTGAGAGACTGGGGGTAGCTTCATTTTGCTTATACAATGGTAATACAAGTAAAGTTGATACACGGCTCAGTGCTTGCTGTCAAACTCATGAGCCTGTCGTCTTCCAAGAGTAATGCTATATAGTTGCATTAGTAAAGAGACTCATCGTCTTTCACGGGAAAAGTAAGTTACAGTAGTGGTCGTTTACGCACTACCGCGGAGGGGACTACTATGCTGCACTTGTATATTATTTCGGCACTTTGACAGCTGTGACTCTCTCGTCTCAACAGTAACAACAGCTCTCTGTGCTCAATGGCTTATTCTTTTTCCTTCGTCACCATGAATTTTCCAACTGAAAATGTAACTTTGTTCCATCTCTTAATTGTCACCTTAGCTCACCCACCATTAAAACATATCAATTTGACTTTCTTTCTCCGTCCATACCTGCGCACACCCACGTGAAGCACTAACACTGCTGCACATTGTTTCTATCCGCTTAGCTACACTCTGAGAACAATGTAATAGTCATTTCATTTTCTCACAAGTGGCTTACCGCAGAAATGTTGTTAGTGGAAAGAGGAATTGTATAGCTTTTTTCGGGCTACTACTCGTAACTCTATTGCTTAAGTCATTAGATACAGAATTTTGGGAACATAACTCATTAAGATTCCCTCATCGAGGCTCAAGTCTTTGAGCTGGTGATGAGAAAACAAGTGGATTTCATGCCTTTCAACTCATCCAGCATAAGTTGCTCCCTTCTTTTTCTTTTCCTGTGCAATGAATTGGCTAGAAAGAATTTACTAAGTCACCCCTCTTCACAGGATGACGATGACGACATCCATTATGGATTATGGAGACGTTTCTCCTGTTTTCAAGAGGCTTTCGTCATCGTCTCTCAAATAGGAAAACGAAATTACTTTGGCTTACGTCCTACTACTACTACTGCTTCTTTGGTAAAAGTCAGAAATCTATAGAAAAGCTTGAATTGGGGGAGGGGGTAGAAGAAGCACCTGCTGCTACTTGTGCGTAATGTTACATGACTACTGGTGTACCATTGTTTCATGACTAAGAGATTTCTTTGGACAATAAGGCACCTTTTAACCTCTGAATCTAATGGTTTTGCCTGCTACTCAAAAGCATTCTGGCCACGCGTCGTCTTTCTTAAGCACGATCTTACATTGCCCGTATCTAAGGGAATCCGACCAAAAGTAAAATCAGCGTGTGCATGACCAGAGTGAAAACAAAAATACGGCTTAGTGTAGTTCGCTTGTGTCGCTGGAAAACTCTACCGTCATGTCCCACACGAGTCAATCTCTCATTAAGTTCTTTCACTTTGATAGTATATGGCGTCTTTTGAGTACCTCTAGTTCATTCAGAGGACTTGTTTTATCCGCTATGGACAATTTCTTTCACGCACTCTCACGCTCTTCATATCTGTCCGGTAAAAGGATGACTATGAACAAGGAGACAAGGAGAGAAAGAATGTTGCTGAACTATGCGGAAAGTGAGAAGAGCCCGAAAAGCACGAACTTGTGTAATAAACGTGTCAAATAGCGCTATGCTGATGTGGCCCATTTTCCCTCAGTGTCATATTGAAAGGAAGTGACAGAAAATAAGTATGAAAGGACTTAAAATGATGGCGATGTGACAGTTCAGGGATTCATGGATTTGATCAGCGTCTAATAGCATGTAACAGCTGGAACTGAAATGATATCGTTCATCACTTGGTCTATAGTAACGGCAGGAAGGAGCTCTTCTCAGCCTTTATTGTCCCTTATATTGTACTTGATAGGCCAAATCTTACCGTTGCCCAGCAGCCCTTTTCCCGTAGGAGATGCTCGACAACTTAAGGCTTTCCTTCAGTCTCCTCTTTCTTCCGCTTCTTCTGGATTTGTTTTCATCTTATAAAAATACATGGGAATTTCTACCTGTATTAGAATATTCTTCTCTCGCGGCTATGCAACCCAATGGGAAGTATGAGGAGACTCTCCTCAGGAGAGGCTGTTGGTGAATTTATGAAATTGTTTCCCTACTCCGTGAAAACGTTTACCAAGCTGGCCCCAAACAGGCACAAGAAAAGGGTAGCAATGCTTTTTAAACGAAAGAAACTACGAATCAAATCATTCCCATCTAATTAAGGTTTATTTTCTCTCACTAAAAGCCTTTATCTGTCTCCTGATATTCCCCTGCCCTTCCCACTTTTTTTTTGTTCAATGTTATATTATAAACAAGTGTTAACTAGATGTCGGAGTAGGCATTCAATCTATCTTTTCGTCACATGCTGGCTTTAAGGATTGATAAAGGCTTCATGCTGAACCTAGGAGGAAATGTATATGACGAAGTATGAACATTCGTTGGCATGTGTCTTGCCATCCCTTGTGCAGGGGAGGAATGAGATGCCAGTAAATCTAGTGAAAAGGAGGAGCTCATCCGGAAAATCTCAATATTACATTTTTCACTTTATCGGTTTTCACTTGACTGAATGGAGGTTTCTGTTTCGATAGTTCTTCTATTCGCCAGACAATTCTAAGAATGGTCATATAGCTACGCACGCACACAGTCACACACTCGCACCCAGCATGTACACACACGCTCTGTACAGAGACAAACGATTTTCACCAACAAACTCTACCTACAACACTACTATCTTCCTGAGCTTCCTTTTCCCCACGTCTATTTTTTAGACCCTTTCTGTGTCCTGGCCTTTTTTCTGGCTCATGGGCAAGTGCACAACCTTTATATACAAAGGAAAATATACGGGTAGCCGTGGTAGATGATGATAATAACACGAAACGGGAAGAAAATGTGCGGGCTTTGCTCTCTCTCTCTCTCTTTCGCTTTCGTTCTTTCTCTTCGACCAGACTCATAGTAAAAGACCCCCCAAAGTTGTCTTTCTTTCATGGTTCAATCTCGATACTATCACCCCTTAATAAACGCTCCGTGCGTATACGGGTAAATAGCAATAGAATACACCTTTTCTTCTTTCACAATGACAATTCTATTTGTTCACTAAAGGTTTTCTTCTTCAATACTCAGTCCCACTGCTGGTGCTCCCGAAACCGCCACCCATTATCATTTATTCACCCTTAAGTTTTGACAGCCGCTACCAATTTTGATCTCTTGTTTAGTTGTCCGTCCCTTCCCTCTTGGGACATTTCAGCTCCTCTCTTTCATTCATGAACCAATGTCTTCCTTCTTATCTGTTGGTGAGGACAAGGAGACGGGTGGGTGACTCAATATAGATATATATTAGACTCCACCACACGACAGGCTTCAATAATGACCGACCCAAGAGTGCAGAAACCACAGACTAAATTATTAGTCCTATGACAAGTGACTATGCAAGTGGAACATATATGCGTAGCATCTCCTTCATTATTTGTGAAACTTTGAGCAATGATAGAGAAGGAAATGGTTGGTCAGGGAGAGGAATAATAGTTGGACGATTATAATTGCGGCTTGGGAAAGATGACGAAGGCCATGATGACGGAAGCCTCAACATTTTTTCCCTATTTGAAGCATAAATTTTCTGTAGAAATGCATATTTTTCAAGTTTATTTTCTACTACTTCATCATGTATGTGTGTATAACATTGTCATAAATGTGTAGCAGGGACAGAAAGGATGTTTGTGACAGGCGATTCCTTTTCTCCAGTCACTCCCATCTTGGTCGTAATTTTGAGTGGAGCTCATGCTTAGTTAGGAAATTCAAGGGGAATTGTTACATATGGAGGGAACCATATTGGTCTTCTCGTTCATAAAATACTGTATGCACGCGTCCCCTCCATTTGGACATATATATATAAAGTCAAATTCTGTGCGTACGTTTCTCTCACTCAACAATTGTAAGAGGAGGAAGAAGAAGAAGAACCCTAATAGTACTTCCATTTCTCGGAGACGGTCATTAAGGAAACCTAAATTGAATGCATGCATCCGTACTTTGCAATACGGAGCAAGTCTGGGGCTTGTTTCTGTCCTCACTCTCTGCATACTGATACCTTCATCAGAGGATTAAGTGGGCTTCATTAAGCCCACACTTTAAGAATTTTAGGAATAAATGTAAAGTCCTGGAAGGTACAAGCTTCAAGAGATGCATGTATACGTGACAAATTGAGGATAAAATCTCAGGGGGAGAACTGGAAAATCTTATAGATTGTCTCTCTCCCTCCCTCACGAACCATTATTTCCCCACAAAGGTTCAATTTCCTCTTTGTTGCAAAGAAATCTCTTCCTACTATGAGAACAACTTGTTCCTAAATCTTTCCCATACCAAATTAGCGAGAGGTAAAGTATGGTGCATTGACTTCTCTTCTGCTTGACGAATAATCCAACAAGGAAGGGCTCTATCATGTATCGTGATGACCTCATCATACTTCGGATCTCCCTCAATCAACTCCAATCTGTCATTCTTCTTCAGCTTCCCATAAGGTCTTCGCTGCTATTGAACCTGTCATCAAATTCTTGTGTCCAAAAATAAATGACTTGAGGAGAGTACACAGGGTTGTATTCTTCCCTGTGATAAAGTATGCGGTTGCCTCTTGGATGGTCGTGTTGCTCCTGCAATCTTATTTAAGTTAAGGTTCATCGTCGCACTGAAACTTACCGTGAAAATTCCCGAAGGGCACATGCGTAATATTATTGAGATTTAAACATTGTTATTGTTGCTACTGATTTCTTCACTGAGAGCAATATAGCGCTCCCTTTGCACGGGCCTTTAGCTAGAATATCGGTTATAAAGTTGGAGCGGGGCACGCGAAGGGAGTGGAGTGCGGAGCGTAATATCAGTTTGTGGCATTGCTACATGTTCGTCAGTCAGGAACATTGTCAAAGCTTAAAGGACTTTTGAATGGGAAAAGGAGAAAGGAGCCAGGAGCAGTTTGCTGATGTTGTCATTTTCTATGATGCGAGAGAATTTGTGTATAAAGTGAGTGCAAATCTCGAGCAGGGGCCAGGTTTGGAGTCAAATTGAACAGAAAGAACACTCCTACATTGTGTTTTCCTTTTTCTCAAGTGCCTCCTGAAAATTTCATGAGAGGGCTGCCACAATTCACTGACCTAATGAATATTCTATGTGTTTCTATGCACGCACATCCCTAGTGCTCATGTAAGCGGGTATATTCTTCATTGTCGGCGTAATTTAATGCGTGAAACAGACAAGTCCTTTTTTTGATGAAGTCTGAAAAAGTTTCATTTTTATTATTTGTCTCCCTGTTATTCTCTTCTTCTTCTTCTGGGTTGATACATTGTCAGGACCGGTTGATGAGGAGCCGGTTAACTTATATAATAATGTAGAACAAAGTCCCACCACGAGCATAAAGTTCTACCGGATCTCTCTTCCTAGTAAATCATCTTCATAGTGGTGTGTATAATTTGCCCACAGGATCAACTTTTGTGCGTTTACTTGTGCGTGTGTTGTATCAAACGGGGGCAGGTTCGAGAAGTAGTGGCAGTAGTTTGTCGATCTGTCTTTGTGGCTGGGATGCAAAATTAAAATATATGAGAGTGGCGTGAAAAGAGTTCACTATTAAATTTGAACTCCCAGCCAGCCTTCATGTAGCAGGACTTTGTAATCCCATGAACACATGTTCACTACTGGTGAACACTGATGCAGACAGTAGAGGAAAATTTGTATATTTGCTGGCATAACTTGAGTGATGTGGAAAACTGTCTTAATTGCCTTCTTCTAAAACGTAACGGACGGACAGCACCGACTGCTGAATGTTTTGACATATTTTGACAGCTCGATTTGGCTCCAAACTGTGAGGTGTTGTAACATTTTTGTCGTCGTAAATCTCTTGCCAGGTAGTAAGAAGACCAAGGAAAAGAAGATGAAGGAATCTTTGAATTTAGTAGAAATACCTGCATTATGCATAGAGATAAGCAACTTGTAAAGAGGGATTGAACGGGAACGTGTCTTACAACTATTTTGTATTCCAGGTTAGTACTGCAAGTACTGATTTATATCCTATCGAAATGTCTACTTTAAACATAAACGCCAGCGGTTAAAAATCATTTCAACGTATTTACTTAAGCTCTCAAAAGCCAGACAAAAAGGGAATAGGAGCAATGAATTAAGCGGATCAAGAGTTGTACCTATGGACCATATAGCTCACATTCTTATACTATACAGCAGCTTATCATCATATGCAGTTCAAGTGACTCTCTGACGGACGGCCGGGCTAAGTGAAGAAAAGAGTGTGTATATGTGAGGGAGGCTATTAACTTTACTACTATTGCTCTTCACTGTTTACCTTGAACGATTTGGGTCTGAAGATGTAAGAATATTGTAAGGGGAAGAGGATAGTAGTACTGATCGTGGTGATACATGTACCAAAATAGTGCCCCATAATGTATTCTTG
>JAQFYD010001701.1:0-11396 GCA_034694225.1 Bourletiella hortensis
AGAAATATAGAAGTGGGATTGATTTAATAGATGTGAAATGTCGGCGTTTACGCAGTCAAATTTTCCGACGCAACAATCGTCATCTGGTTCTTCGTCGGGATCAGCAGCAACACAACTAGTAGCACATGGAGCAACGGTTCCGAGTACGTATACCATTGGAGGTGTAAGGGTTGAATTCCCGGCCAAAGCTTATCCTTCACAGTTGGCAATGATGAATAAAGTAAGTTTGAATGCAGGTTTTGATAAAACTATGGCGATTAACGTGCTTGAAATTCTTACTGGGCGATGGGGAAAAGTTTAATGTAGCTATCGACAGTTTTATATGGGGATTAATGGAATGGAACTGTATTGTGAATTTTTCTTGGTGTAGGTTATACAGGGACTGAAGCATAGACAGAACTGCTTGCTGGAGAGTCCTACTGGTTCTGGAAAGAGTTTAGCTCTTTTGTGTGCAGCTCTAGCTTGGCAGAGGCAGGAAGCGGGTAAGTCCTTTTGTATGATTTTTTTTAAATAATTAGCTTTAATCATGGTGGAAAATTGCTTTCATACCTCTCAATGGCTATAGAAAAGCCTAGCATGTGTCCGTAGTATTGGATTGGATTAGTTCGAGTGAGTAGGTGCATAAAAAGTAGCGAATTCCGGTTGAAGCTACGCTTTTATACAGAATGGATGATTGCATCGCCAGAATTCATTACGTGTAACTATAGCGATTTAAAAAAATCTGCTTGCTTGCAGATTTTTACATCAAGCGCGGTGTCGAGTTTGATTCAAAAGCAGGAGCGAGTTGCTGTTGGGAAAAAAATATTTATGTTGTTGGTTTGATGGATCCCTGCTATGATTTTGATTGGGCGATAAGTTTTGCGGTAGTAACTTTGAGTGAGGTTGGCTATCATAAATCCTTGCTGTTCTCACGTCGTGCAGGACGACAGGATAGCGATCCGAAACCTGTCTTGGACAAGTTTATTGTCACTCTTTTAAATTCAGTCTGCACTATTAGCGAGCACACCATGAACGCAAGTCTAGTTTTCTTGCAAATAATAATATAAATATTCGGGTTGACAACAGCTAACAAACTGACTTTAATTTGATGTCATTCAATTATTCTTCACGCGAGTGTCGTTGTTGTCGTCCTCCTCATCTGCCTCGGATATAATTCAAGCTGTAACATGTCCACAGTCATTAGTAGTATACATACACATACATGCGATGACATGGACAGTTTTTTTCTCTTTTTTTTCAAAAAACTTCTTATGTGAGGATAGCACATAAGTAAAGAGGTGTTGGAGACGTGAGCGGAAAAGTGTTGAGGGTAAGAAAGAAAAAGAAGACGAACCCATGCTGCTTCCGTAATGTTTTGGGTCTACTTTGACCAAGAAATTGACGACAGTTTGGTAGATGATAACTCAGAGAGACGGGTGATGAGAGCAGAGTTTTTCAGAAATTCCGGGTTTATGACCAAAGAAGAGAGAGAGAATTTCAGTCAGTGCATAGCTTTCGTTGGTATATGTACATTTTTTCTTTCGAAAAAAAATTATTGCTCCATGGTGGTGGTGATGGTATAAGTGTTGGCTGCCCTCGGGTCTTAAGACAACAATAATAATCATGAAATTTTTACCGTCCTTCTCAGTATGTGTTACAGAGGTCCTCTCGGACTGCTGCTGCTGCTGCTACGACACCACTGGCCCTCGAAGATGAAGGTGATGAGCGGAAAGCAAAGCAAGTGAACTTATTGAGCACATTAGACAAGACATGTCCACGAATTCTCACATTGTCCTTGTTCCCTCAAGTGTTTTTGCTTGTGTTTATCAGGGTTCATTATCTTGCTCAGCCTTTCTCTCATCTCATCTCTCTCTCGCTCTTCTCTATTCACACACAACAGGGATAGTTCATCATGACAGAACGAAGATGACAATGACGGCATGACCCCTTTCACTTATAAGCTTATCCTTTTTTCTTCTCCTCGTTTTTTTCTCCAAACCTCTTTAAATGATCATCTTCATCGTCATAATGTTCAAGAGTAGCCCCGGTTTAACTACTTCATGATGATAGCAGCACTTGTATGTGTAGAACACATGTATCCCAACGGACTGGATATGCGTAAGGACGGACATGCATATTCATAATTTATTTCACCTATGAAAATATATTGAAAAAATTCAGTGGCGGTGGCATCAGCCGTCTAATAATGGCAGATAGTAACATTTTTCTTGGGGTAACTGAAAGCATGCTTATACATCACTGTGCAAACTATTTGAAGAAAAGGTAAAAGAAAGCTCAATATATTTTTTTGTGCGACGGCTCGCTGCATTCTTTACGTACCTTTGAGTCATATGTGTGTGTATGTGCGTGTCTTTCCGAGCTCCTTTTTCTTTTGTCTTCCCAAATACTTTGTATTTATTTACATGAACAAACTGTGTGCTTTGAAAGGTATATAACTTACTCTGTCTCTTCCCTGCTTCCTTCTCGGTCTGAAGTAAAATATATTGATCCCACTTTTACATGGATTTACTGGAGTTTAGTGGCATATTTTCATTAAGTTTTACTTGTGTCCGCCTCTACCTTCTATAGCCTTGTTCTTCTTACTCTTACTGTGTTATCCTTTCTGATTTGTGGGTAGAGCTGGTCTCCTGCTATTGGGAGAAACGTTCTATCTCTTCCTGTAAAATAGAAATGCTCACAGATTCGAAACTTAGCCAAATTCATCCAGTAGCATTTCTGCCTTCCGAAGGATGAGGAGAAGCATGCTCGTTTAAATATTTACATTGACCCTTGCTGGGTGCAAATATTCCAGCTATTTGGTGCAAGTGTGTGTTCCGGGAAGTGTAATAAAAGAGAATTGCCTTTGTAGAGGAACACCGCACATGCTATGCCCGTCCACTTGCGATATTTTTTATGTCAACAGGCAGAGCGAAATGATGTAGAATTTTTACGACCTCAGTCAGTGGAACGATGAATCAAAAGTCGAGAATTTCTCCATGGGAAGAATGTGTATGACGAAAACTCTGTATTTGTCAAGTGTCATGCATAGGTCGTTTTAACTTGAATAGCTGTAACTTTAAGATTACAAGAGAGAGAGAGACCCACCGTCTTGTTTGACTTGTGTGAGAAACCCTCCTCCGTCAGTAGATTATAGAAAGTGAATGAATTAAGGACTTTAGGGAAAGAAGATTACAGGGATCAAGTTTGTTGTTGTTGATGGGTGAAAGATACGAGGAGGATAGATCCTTTGAGTTGGATAGGAAAGAAAGATGACAGCATTTAAGTTTGGTAATTGTGTTAGGGTGTAATGCTTGTATGTGACTTTGAATTCCTCTCCCTTGACTAGTTTCATGTGGTCACCAAGGTGATGAGCTGGTTGACAAACTGTAATGTATCTTTTGATGAGAGTGTCAAAAACCCGTCAACATGGTCCCGAGAAATCTGTTATTGTCTGTTGGACACATTCAGTAGTGGTAGTGGTAGTAGTAAGCAAGAGTTGTCGTCTTGTAAAAACTGGGAGGTATGTGTAAGGTTACACGTATAGGCCTCTCCCTAACCAGATGTTCTTATGTCTCATCTCATACTCACCTTCTGTGGACTAGCAATAATAATGCTAAGAAGTTGATCTCAAAGTAATTTGACTGTCGCTTTTGGTGCTACTCGTACTTTTTCATGGACCGAATGGATGGATTCGTAGATGCTTAACCGGTGTGGGGATTTGATTGAAGAATCTTGAGATCTATTATCTGTATCCATCCATAGTAGCAACTATAGCTTGTATATAATATGTACCATGGTGAAGAGGAGCGAGCAACTATTGAGGCAAATGAATGTTCAAACTGGTTGAGGCTGAGGAGGAGGAGAAGAGGAAGAAAAGGAAGAAGAATTTAGGTAGTTGTCATATATATGTCCCTTGTATGTTTTTCTTTGTAATAATAAGGTTTTAAAGGGGTGAAGTGTGCTGCTGTTAGCTTGCTGCTCCGTTTATCGTTACAGAGCATCAGATAAACTCCTTTTCTCTCTCTTCCTTTTTATAGCTTCAATAATTTATTAGGCCTTCCATATGATGAGTCGTAAATATTCAACGGAAGTTTATCGTTGGTTGTAATAGCCAGTAGTGGAGAGACTCTTACTGCCTGCTCCAAAGGACTGGGTTGTTGCTGCTCTTTCTATTATAGCAATGATTTAGACATTGTAAGTAGGCTCATATACTACTATGCTCACCAGTTGAGAGATGCATACAGTTACGGTATTGATGATGAGTAGTGTGAGATGAGGAGAGAACGTTGTAATTTATTATGTCATTTTAAAGGAATTATTTACATAAAGCATGCTCATGCTTAAGTTTTTGAAGCCTGTATGTGTGTGTGTGTGTTTGTCAGTGAAGTACATCTGTATATGTACTGTGAGAGGAATTTGTCCGTTCGGCAAATCCACTCGAAATTACCATGGCATTCCCTTGATTTTTATGAGGAGTCGTTCAAAAAAACATTATACTACCTGAACATTATTATGGAACAAAGCTCCTTGGTTAGCCTGAATAAGTCAGCTCTTAATGGTTTTACTAACTCACCAAAGATATCATTCTTTCTTCCTCAAGTGAAAAAAAAAGGAAGAAAAAAACCAACAAAAGCTACTCTTTGTTAAGGAGGGGAATATGGTGTAGATGATGCTGAAATTAACGCTGTAAATGTTATGAGGAGGTAACAATAGCTGTGGCGTAATCAGCTGTCACTGTTACTACGGAGGACAAGGTCTCAGACAGCTCTGTCTCTCTGTATACTGCTCTTCACACTGTGGATTTTCCCCTTAAACGGTTCCCGTTACTGCAGACTGACGATGATGGCGGGTCTGAGGTTGAAAGGATGATGCTGGCACCTCGAAGGTGTAGCGGGCATGAAGATGTTCATGATGATTCCTCCTCATGGAGTGGTGGTGATGATGACGACGGGATATAGCTACGAACGAATGCATTGAAAAATCGTGAACGAATGACCTACAGGAAAGAACAATGGAGGTTTGTTTGAGTTTTTTTCCACAAACGGTATTGTTGCCTGGACTACGGAGAGAAAGAGAGTTTAGTGATGTGTGATGTAATTGGTTTGACAGGAGCCCGTCTGAAGTATCACGATCATGATGGGAATCAGTGTGGAGGTAAACAGGAAAATGATCAAGCGGAGAGTCTATTCTGAATACGGTGTGGATGATGATGATGGTGGCGATGTGAGGGGAGATCTAAAATCATAACTGCTTTTGCTCCTACTTTTTCTTTGAGAGTAAGCCCAGATGAGGTTCAGGTTATGTTGTAGTCTGGAATGCTTGGATTATTCTTGAAGGGGATCCAGGTGGGAAAATAGTTTAGTAGTTTATTCCGTGCAAAATTTCACTCTTTTAAACATGGCTACGTGTTCCCTATATAGCCCGATTAAAGCTGGGCATAGATCTTTCCCTAGTAGTGGTACTTTAGAAGTTGTTATGGCGATAAATTATTACGTGATAATTTTTGAAGCTTGCATGAATGCACTCAAACATCCTGTCAAGTTTGTTATATGTTATTATATTACGAGTGGATTTTCAGCGGCAGCCATTCATGTAACCAATAGCTCGGAATTATGATGGCTGCTGTTGCTGGCTCCTGCTCCTCATCCGTGCTTATTATTAAAGGGTCCTGTATTATTATATTGAAAATTACGTTAGGCACAAAGGGGAAGCATGTTGTTGTTACTGCTGCTACTACTACTGCCGCTGTTGTAAAAGGTTTGTATTATTAGGTCCCAACATGATGATGATGAGTGGATGGACTCTCAGAAGATCATCATAGAAAGTGACATGGCTCTCTGTCGGGGGATCATTGTGGGAAAAGTCAGATACAGTGGTGAGGGATTGAGAAAGGAAAAAATTAGAGTGGCAGAAGAGAGTAAAGAGTTTGAGTGTGGAATGGGATTGACTCGAAATAAATGACACATGAAGGCAGAGAGAGAGACGCTAACAGACACAGACTGTCTACATTCATACAATTATTTAAGCTCGCATCCATCCAGGAAATAAAATGATTCAATTCAATTCTCTCTTTCGCCCTGTCTCATTAAATGTTGAAATGACTCAACGTGCTGAGCACTACTGTAGTGTCGGGTAGAAGGAAGAGCTACTGCTACTGCTGCTGCTGCTGAATCTTAATTCCTATATGAAGCAGTGACTATTAATAATGTGGAAGGGATACAGACTTGGATGGAAAGGGGTAAAAACGTAATGATAGTGGAATTAAAAGCCAGATTAGCTCGATTATACTGTAAAATGTTGGGGATGTTTCTTGCTTCCATAGCTGCTGCTGGAACCAAATCTTACAGCCGCAGTAATGATGTACTTGATATTCTGAACAGACGACAAGAATTGTCGCAGTCATCATCAGCATTTATTTTTATAACAGATCCTCCGTATACAGCAAGGATGAGAAATCCCTTTAATGTGACCGTTTAATATTTTTGTGTGCAAGTTCCTTTTTATTAAAAAAAGGAAAAGAAAATAAAGACGGTTGGCTCTTCTTCATCTTCTTTCATAAAATTCTGGAGCAGGGTCAGTGAGGCGTGAAATAGTTGACAGAATAGTGGGACATTTATTGCGAAATGTGGCCTACGGTGTAAGCGATAGACTTTTTGGTATGTACACGACGTTTGAATATACTACATGTGTAACTTAATAGCATCTCTGTGTGTGTGTTTTTTTCGGGACAAGTTTCTTTTGGAAACTGATTAAAGGGAAAGGAGAGTAAGGAAGGAAGGGATAGAGAAACACATATAGGCACAGAAAGGATGTGGAGAAAGAATAATAATAAAAAGAAAACCAAGTACGATAAAGCACGCCTCCGTAGGCCATGTTTGAGCCTCAGAACAACAAGAGAGAGAGAGGGGGGATGCTAGTATTCTCTCCTTTTTTTCAAGGGCTCAACAAAGAGCTAAAGCATTGACAGGCGGATCTGAAAGCCCCTCACTCTCTCTGTGTCGTGTTGAACACAATGAGAGCGAATTGAATTTCTGCAACCCTCATGATGATCCTTTTTCATCTCTCATTCACTCACACGCTCCTGTCTTCCGGAACTCTAAGTCTATCAATAGACTATAGTCTTCTTGTACGTCTGTTCCCTATGGTGTAACCATGCTTGCCTGTATAGCAACAGAATGGGAATGGCTTCATGTAGTTTGATACGTCAGCAGCCCCATACGATGATGATGATGGTGGTCTATGTCATTTACTATTATTATGATTGTTATTATATACACTGTAGAGCTTTCTCGGACTACTGCTACAACCACTACTTCTACTACTGTCTTGTACATTCGTAATTCAGATGCCTCATGGGACTGTTCATATTGATTGCTGCCCCATGTAGTGCATTATTATTAGGGCCTGTCTCTCTATCTGTCGTCTGTACTTGTATATGAGTGAGTAAGCCATCATTCCCAGGCGCGCGCTCATCGCAGCGACTTTGATACTCTCTAATTCCACTGCCATAGCTAGAGCTTCGTAACTTAATACAAGTTCTGTGGGAAGTCCCTCATGTATTAAATTAACGATGTTGTCTGTAATGATTACGTATCTAACCTATCCAAGGTAGGAGCGTCGTCCTTCCAGTTTCATCTTCTTAGTCCGGGACGATCCTTAATGATGATAATTTGGGTGTTGGAAATGGATTTGTTTCACCGGCTGTGTAATGATAGCAATCATAATGATGATATGACCATCGGCTTGCGTCTAATGAGTAGAGTTGGCCAATAGTTGGACGGAAAAGTGATATAAATAGTATGCTGGAATGCTGAGCATTGCCACTGTTGGAACAATAACTTTTTTGGAGCTGAAAAGGCCTTGGGGTTTGCGGGAGACGTAGGTAGATCTGTATGGTAAAAATAGATGGTGAATTAAGTGCGTAGTGTAGAGTGTAGTAGGATTGATTAAGTTGAAGTGGTCCATGTACAAGGAGTTAGAGAAGGGCTCCGTAATGCATCCATCTTTTGTTCTTTCAAGAGCCTGTCCATATATGAGACGCCTTGAGTGCCAAATTCTACAGCCCTGAGCCGTGAACTATAAGAACCTCAAGTTGACTTTTGTATTCTATGGAACAGATCCTTAGAGACTATGGGTCTTGTTGGAGGAAAATATGGTGACTGGCTTGGAACTCTGTTCCTAGAGTTTTCTACTGTGGATCTCTTGTTGCGAAGGGGAGCACCGTTGTCGCTTTTTGTTGTAACGGAAATGCAGGTACTCTTGAAAGAAATGGGGCTTCTTCGCTGTAGATATTTTTTGTTCATTTGAATTGTAATAATTATTGAAGTTGTTTCACACAGCATGTAGTCTAACATTTCCTGTACGTCTTTGTGTATATCGAGCCGGCATGATTGCCACATACGGGCAGGAAATCAACTGGATTTGCGTAGAGTTGATGGGCCAGCTGGGAGGTGTTGGGAATAAAATAAGTTATGGAACAACGATCGTGTTTAATGGGATACACATTTTGCAGTAACGTGATTTTGGACTAGCAGAGTTACCTTTTATAGTGGAAGGACAAGAATTTTCCCTTTGGTCATTGAGCGAAATGCGAGAATGGTTGGCGTTAGTCCATGATGGCGATGATGATAATAATATAATAATAATGTTGATGAGAGCGTTGGGTCATTCATTCGTTCATTTCATTCATACTTCTCCGATTTCCTTGTGGTTTGGAGGCGATACGAAAGTAGAATTGAAATGTTAAATAATAGCTGTAGATCTCGGTCCTCTTGTTGTTTGATTCCGTTGACAATCGGAGTTTCGGTATGGCAGAATCATGAAAGGGAGAGAATGGGTAGTACATTACGCCTCCACAAATCTATTGTTTCCGAGACTTGTTTTGCTGTTGCGTGATATGGAATCCCATGATATCTCTTGCATATGAATCCTCATCAAAAGCCCCGGAGCCGACTTGCTTGCTGCTCTTTGTGACACATGTCTTCGACTCATTTCACATTTTGTTGTCTCTGTCATTGAAGCATGTGTGGTTATGTTTATAGTTGCGTTCGTATACGTGAAAGATATGACTTTTATTATTCTGTCGCTCATCCTTGAGCAGCTTGAGTTCAATAGCATCATCGTCATCATGATAATCATCATCATCAGCATCCACATGAGATGACCAGATGAGATTTTGTTTCCATTCACACACACACACACAATCACACATGCATGCATGCACAGTCCTATGACTTCATTCAGGTTGGCCAATTTTTCATGAAATATGTGACGACCATGATGATAAAGATGACGATGATGATGTCGATGGCTACGTTGGTGAGGAAGGAACAAGAATTAGATGGCAAGTTATGTTATTAAGTTATCAAGAAAGGCCATTTTCATTGCCTGTGGTAGACACCACCGGCCTATGTGACAATGATATGATATCAGAAAACAAGAAGTAGAACGACAAGTAAATTTTTGATAGGGAAATGCTTTCACGGTTTTTAATGACACAGAAATAAAAGTAATATCAAGTCTGGTGGTAAGTGCTTCTCTGACTTATTGAACAAGGAAAACTTTTTATGGGGAAAAACCTCACAAGACGAAGAAGAAGAGGATGGTGATGATGATCCTCAAATGGACACATTCTTTCGTGTTTTTAAATGCAGTAATTCGGTTAGGAGCATTTAACACCTTGATAAGGACAGGGCGGTTTTTTGTGCCTGGCTACTACTCTACCACTACTATACTCCTACTTGCTACTGTTATTAGTATGAGGACTTCGACACCCGTTAGTCGTCAGCTCCTGGGGTGGTCATCCACTTTTAATAACTACTTTTCTTCAAGATCCCTTTTATGCATTAAAAATTTTTTGGAGAAAAACTTATAAAATGCTTTGAGACTTGAATCATTTCAAATAGTAAGAGGACAGGCGTCAAGGAAATCAAGAAAAACTTTATTGCAGATTTGAGTTAAGAGTTGTGAGAATTTACGAACCTACGGACGTGCTGCTATGCAATACTCACAAGAATGGACTCATAAAGTTGAGGGAAGAACGTATTAAAGAGGAAGAGAGGCAGACAGAAAACTCATCAAGGAGTGTTGGTGGTAGTGGTCTCAAGTGTTGAAATTCTGATTGAAACAATTATGTGTCAGGTTTTTCATTGTATTTTTATGGCGGCTTGTAAATGAAATAAGGTATTCTAATTGTCTTTGTATTGGAAGTGTTTGAACACGAGTAGATTGGTGGTGTTGGTTTAGTAGCTAGCAGTACTGATGGTGGGGGTTAAATACATGACGCGAGAAGAAGGTTCAAGCGAGTTTTTTTATTTAATTCTGGCTGCATGTGTGTGTGTGTGTGTGTGTGACACATAAAGTCGAATTTGATGGGGTGAGTGCTTAGTGCATTCTTAATGGTAATCACAATAGCCGGGACAGATGAGTATCGCAGTTGACTTATGCACCAACAAGTGGTCAATGAGAGGATGACGACGAGTATATGTTGGACTGAGGATGCTGAGGGAAGTTTATTTGAATTAAAAAATTTTCTATGACGATCAGGCAGGCAGGCTATAGAGAGAAAGAGTAGAATTATTCTGGATGTAATACGTGGCTCTAGGTCCGTCCAAGCAGAGTAAGAGGGTATTTGGAGTACTGCTAATGCTGCTCCTGCTTCCTTAGTCTGTATGATACTCACTCCTTGTTATCTATATAAAATCTTGCACACATTTATTAGGATAGAGCAAGTTACTTGCCGGGGCGGCTAGATTACTGTCGGTCGTCGCTTCATAAAACTTTTCTTCTTTTTTCAACCTGTTTTTCTCCTCTAACCATGGGGATTCTTCTTTAAACAAATGCGCCTTCTTTTGGAGTGTGTTTGTGTAATGTTATATATACAGACAGACACACACTCGATCCTCATTTACTTAAAAAGCAGCGGGAGAAGAAGCGCAAGTGATACATGTTTGATCTTCTTATGCAAGAATGGAAGAAGAATTCCATGGATTTTCATCGTCGCTGCTATCGTGAGAAACTGGGAATTATTTCAGAGGCGTTTCTTCTAGCCTACTTGCTTGGGTCATGGCAGCCAACATTGCTCACATACCAATGCTTCCGTCATTTTTCATGAATGAAACCCGCCTGGTAAATGGCAAAAGATGGTGTTGGTGCGACTGCTGTTGCAGGACCAGCAGCAGCACTATACAAAGGAATGCAAGCCAGTGGAAAAAGCGAAGTTGGCAGTTGAAATGAGGAAATATTTTTGATTACGAGTAAACCCGTTTAGCGCAATTTTTGTGACAGTTACAGTGTAGGGGACACGTTTATAGTGATATTTATGATGGTGGATGATGAAGCGGTAGTTTACTCTACTAGTGAATTTATGACATGATGATGAGGGATATGCCTGGGTAAATGAGTGAAGGTAAATATAT
>JAQFYD010001702.1:0-11394 GCA_034694225.1 Bourletiella hortensis
TCGAAGGTACTATGTTCTAAACAAAATTTGCTTATATATTTTTAAATTTTTTGTTTTATTTTCCAAGTTTAACATTTATATAGTTTTAGTTTACTATGTTCATTGTATTATTTTTAATATCTTATATAATTAAATTTATCGTACACTCTTTTTATTATCTTTATTACATTTATTTTAATCAGAAATATAATATTTGAACTACAAAAAATTTATCAAATTTCAAAATGGTCCATTTTAAGTAATAAAAAGGTCTATTTTTGAAATGGTTTTGTATATTTAGTACATTTTTGCAAAATATTTTGGGTATTTGGTCCATTTTTCAAATTTCCAGGAATAGCGGTCCATTTTTGCAAACCGATAGTCCATGTTTGTAAATGCCCCAATCTTTAAATAAACGCATCTTTATAATATAAACTAAATTTAAATGAATTTAATTATATTTACTTCTTAATTTATTTTTTTATTAAAAAAATACTATATATATTTAATATTAAATTCATATATACATTTAGAATTTTTTACAAGAAAGGCTTTATGGATTTTATTTGTTTTAATAAAGTATTTTTATTTTAATGCCTTATTTTTCAAAATTTTGAATTTGCATTACTAATTTATTAAATAATCAAGAAAGATAATTTATATAAATATTGTTTTTATGTTTTTCATTTTGTATACATTAGATTTGTAAAATTGACATTAAAATATTTGATTTTAGTATACTTAAATAATTATTTTTTAAGTTTGACAACTTAAATTTGAACATTATTATAAATTTATTTATTATTTTTTAACCAAAAATACATACATTCAACTCGTGCTATAATAGCCAAAAGGGAATTCGAAAATTATAGTATAAAAAGGGGATTATATATACTCAAGGGATAGAACAATGAGTTATTATTGTTTAACATCTACCAAAAAACTTTGATTTATATATATAAAAAACAATAGAATAAAAATTTGAGGTTAATTGCGAAAAAATATATAAGATAAAAAATCAGTGTTTTTGGAATCCGTTTCCATTATTTTCTCCTCTCCAATGTTCTTCTTTAAGATTTATTTATGTTCTACATATTTTGGTCTATATTTCTAGAGTATAAGCTTATTTTATAAAATTATGAAATTATTATTGGTTCATTTAGTTTGCTTTCGATTATAACCTTATTATTGGTAGAATATATGAGACCTTCAAATTCATTTATTATATCTTTTGTTATAAATAAATTTACTAAAAAATATATTAAAAACAGTCTTGTCCGCTTTTAATTATGCATTTTTAATAAAAAAAATTTATCATACCTGGTTTATTGGTTAAATAATTTTTTTTATTTTTCTTGGAAATGAAATCGATATTTTATTTGTTTACTGAGTAATATTTTATCTATATCAAAAATAAAAATTTTTAATGAAGATTTTTCTTAGTAGTGTAGTTAATATAATATTTAGAATATTATATATTTGTAATTTGGTATAAAAAAGAACTTGTCTAATTTAGCCCATAAAATATTTTGAATTACTCCATTTATCAATTTTTATACAAAATTAATAAATCCTCTTGACTTTTGTCATTATGTATACCATAGCATTGTAAAAGCTATTATATAAATTGTTTATTATGTAAAATGTTTATTTTGATAGTATTTATCCTGAAAATACCTTTTACTTTTTTATTTAAGAATCTTCGTTATATTGTTTAATAAAAAATCTATATAAAAGTCTATATTCTATTTGGTCATTGGTTCATTTTATTGAGCTACATTCTTATAATACACTTCATTGTTCTCATCTGGGGTCGAAATATAAGTATAAATACTTTATCAAAATACGACACTTTAGATGTTAGAGATTTATTTAAAAATTTGTTCTAAAATAAATTATTATCTCATTTAAAAAATATAACCAATATTGTTTTTAAAGAAAAATTAAAAACCTAGAAGATTTGTAATCAAAACTCGTGTCTAATATATATACAACACCTTCTAATTTTACTGTATTTTTACAATAATGTCCTCATTTTTGTTTAACATTAAAACTAGGATAGACCAAGGTCCTATTATTGTGTAAAAATATCAATTTGAAAATCTTTTTTAATAACTAGTTAGAATACATCATTATGTATATGAGTTACTCTAATATTATAAATAAATACGGTTTGTTATCAAAAATATTAATAGTATTTAATAAAACATATAAAAACAAGTCTTTTTTGATCTCGCTACGCTCTTTCGTTTGTTTTGTGACATATTTATTGTATATCATATATTAAACCAAAATATCATTTAAACAAATAGCAGCTAATAATAAACCTGCAAAAAATTTTAATTAAAAAATCATGTATTAGATATATGATTAAAAGCATGATTGCAAACAAATTTTGTAAATGGAGTAATGATCTATTTTCAAAATACTCAAGCCCCATAAGACATCTATTGTTTACAAAAATTTTAATTTTAGCGTGAAATCAAGTAACCTTTTATCGATAGGGCGAAAATTCTAAAAGTAACTATAATCATGGAATTTAAACCTCATGATACGTATTATATATTTGATCTTAGTTATACTATTTAATTAATTTCTTTAGGTATATCCAATTGTTAGACAAACAAAATAAATAAACGGGTTATTTATTTAAAAGATTAAAGTATATCTTATTCGATTAGTTAGGAAAATAAATTCCCAATTGAATTTTTAAATCGGTCCGGTCCAACCGACTCATAATAACCAATATCTTTACCATTAGAATTGGATATAAAAATCAAACCAACAGATATTTAGAGCTTCTTTGTAAGAAACTTTTTCAAGCAATAATAACTATACAAAAACCATATAATAATTTAAATAGCACAATTTAAAGAGTACTGTCGGTGATATAATAAATTAAAAAAGATATTTATTTCTAATCGAAAGTTTATCAATGCCGAGAGAATAAAAGTTGAGCATCGCTTTATTCATTTTTTGAATAAATAAGCAATACGGTAACACTAAAAACAACTAACAACTCTCTCTTATCGACAAATCTGAAACATCTTATAAAATTTTTAAAGATATTCTAATAGAAATTGTTATTTAAGAAGGGATTAAAATTAAAATAATAAATTTTGCCATTAAAAGTTGCTAATGTGGTTTTCAATTGTTAGATCATAAATTTTTAAAACCCTATGTTATTCTTGACGTAATAAGCAAAACTTTTTAATGACAAATTAATAAGTTATATTATATTTCATGATGGTCTAATAATTATTATTTAGCAAATCTTTATAGAGATATTTTTATCGTAAAAAAATTATTATCATTGCTTGGTAATACTTGCATTTAAGTATTCTTATTATTGGGTGATTATTTTTAACAAAATAAATATATCGAAAGAATCAAATATTTTAGTACCACAGTTATTTAAAAAAATTCTCGTCATAGTAAACAAAAATTTAAAAATGCTTGATAACACTTAGATTTAAGCATTATATTAATTTGTTATATACCATAGTGTTTTTAAAAACTCTTATCAAAGTAAACAAAAATTTGATTAATGCTTGGTAATAGACTAATTATCCGACTTTTTATTAGGAAAATTTTAATGATATTTATCAAACTTATAATAATTATTTTATCTATTAAATTAATACGCGATTAACCACAATAATAAAGAAATAAAATGTTAATTTAATTTTGATTGTATAATATTACCTATTTAATTCTTAAACACGCTTAAAAAAATAAATGGGATGGAATTATATGTCCCTGGAACGATTTTTTTAAAAATTCCGACAGAGATTAGTAAAAATATGTAATACATATTTTCGAATTAAAAGGAGGTATTTTGTTGGCTTTTTTATATTAAAACATTTATAAATAACAAGTTTAATAAATAAGATCAACAAGAGAATTTTATAGAGTATGCTAACTTAAAGAAATAATATTACTTAAATTTATGTAATAGTAGATATACAGTGATGAAAAAAAATTTTTTCACACTTTATTACGCCAATAAGTAAAGATATATTAAAAAGTAATAACAAATATTTAATAAATTATGTAAATTCAAATTTTTATAAATTTTATTTACTATAGCTTGTTGGATACTCTCTTATATATTTTACATGAGTCTGTGAGGATTTGACGATTTAAGGATGTGAAAAGTTCGCGTATAGAGATCATTTTTGGATTCTCCATAAAATTTGTCAAAGATTGATATATGGCATGTCCAAAAATTTACGTTTTAAATTTTTTATCTTTTCGAATATGTATTTCAACATTTAATACTTTTATCGATCATAGGACCTTGGTTAAATCCCTGTAAGCGTCATATATTTAAATAAATTGTAATTTATTATTGATATGATAAAATTAGAATCCTCAACTAATTATTTAAATTAATTATGATATTTCCTATTTGTAATAACCTTGCATTTGGTACCGTATGATTATTTACTATTAGGCAAATTATTAAATTAATTTCACTTAAAGAATCAAAATTTCAAAGACAAAGTAAAGATTTCTTTTTTATTAAAATATCCATCTGCAATACATAATTATTCTTTTTTATATAATATTCTATCTTTAATTACAAGCTGTTTATAGTATACATAATAGAGCCTTTTAGTTGGATGAAAATTGTTAGGTGTAAAACATTTAAAGAATGTATATTATCGATTAAATCACACCAATCCTATATTGATTTTTATGATGTTTATTACTTGATAAACAGGTTGTCTTCAATCTGCATAAATATATTGTTTAGTTAACACAAATATAAATAGACTAAATAATCACATTTGAATATAGATATTCTTATGATTTAACAATACCTATAGTTCTATGAATCTAGCTTTAATAGTTTTCCAATTTAAAGGATGTTTTTTAGTTGTTATGTTAAACAAATTTCCAGGACATCATTAATAGGCTGTGGTATGAATTTGGAACAACCTAAAACTATTCTTAATAAATAATTTTAAACTTCTGACAGTCTATCGTTAAATGCTTATCTTTGGAAAATATAACATTTTAAAATTTATTGTTTTACATATTCAAACACATTTTTGAAATACTTAATTTAATTCTTCTATTTGATAAATTACAATCAACAAATCAATTAACAAATCATTTAACTAAATGTAAATAAAGTTAATTATTCAAAACTCCTTTATTTTTATTTGATTTTAACACATTGTATTTGCAAATGAAATACTTTTGATTTAATAAATAACATTTTTTGACTCATGAAACCTTAGAAGAATGTATGACAGTGTAAAATTATTTTAAATTATAGGGATTAGAAAACTTTTAGACTATATATAATCCTTTTATACTTTTTTTATGCCAAGTCAAATAATTATTATTCTATCTATATATCAAACGGGATAATTTTGATAAAAATATTGTATAGCGTGTAAATGATTTATCTATACACAATTATAGAAAAAATTTTGATTTAAAATAATACAAAATACAGAAATAAAAAATTATCAAATATACAAATTTATTATAAAATAATGTGAATTTTATACTATCTTATTTTGAATTATTTTTTCTATCCTATATGAGAATAGATAGAGCAATTTTTCTAAATTTAATTATGATAAAAATTAAAAATATTTTGTAAACGGGCCTCTATGTCATCATTAATCGCTAGTAGAGTTTAAAAACATATCGTATCATAAGAATTTGTATTATGTTTCCTTCTGGATTGAAACAACTTTAATCTTAGAGAAATAATTACTTATAATTATTGTTTAATTTTGATACATCACATTTAAAAAAATTTTTAACTTTGTTGCAGAACAAGTGTAACTAGCGGTCCATTTTTGCAGAAAAATTATTCAGAAATATTAAATGGTTGTAAAATGATATAATTAAAGCCATTTTCATTTATCTGTAGAGTGTATAGCTGGTATTTAACGGTCATTATATATTAACGTTTATAAAGATATTGTTTTAAAATCACCATAACAACTAACATAACTTTAATATCCATTTTAGAAGTCGTAGTTGGTGCAATATTTCTAATATTTTTCATAATAAGTTTATTAGCATTTCTTTGGCTAACTTTCTACAACTTAGAACAGAAACTATCCGATAGTTTATTATAACCTTCTTCTAATTATTCCCACAATTTATTACCAAATCATTTATTTAATTCAAAATTACTCCAAAATTTAAGGGGTATTATATATATTTTTTACTAAATTAATATAATTAAGACTCTCTATAATGATTATTTAATATTCTTGATTTCAGAAAATAAAATATATTACATTAGAGTCTTTATTATTTTTTATTTAATATTTATTTTTGATATTTTTAATCATCACAATTACAATTAGATAAAACTATACATATGTAATACTTGTCTTATATTTTGATATTTAAACATGCCACTGTACATTTATTATCGTTTGTACAACTTTTTATTACAATTACAATATACTATCTCTCGTTAATTGAGCTTGTTTTTGGACATTTTTGGGGTATCCGAAAAAACTAGTTTCATTTACCATTTTTCGAACAGTGTTTGGATTCAATATGTTTATACAATATAACTTCAATATGTTTCAATGTAAATATTTTCACGAAAATTTTAATAATTCGCCGTTTATTATGGAGGTAGGCACATATAATATTTCGAAAATTTTTTTAATTGATTGTTTTTATTTAAATTATTAACACGCTATAGAAAGAGAGAATATCAGTACTTTAGCTTTTTTGTTATATATATATATTGATTTTATTAAAAAGAATCAAATGAATTGTATTAAATTATAAACATCATATTTATCATTAGAAAATAATACTAAATTTACTAATAATAACCATATATAATTTACTTTCAATCGAAAGCTTAACATAACTAGAAAACGTATAAAAAATCGATAAAAATAGATTAAATAGCGCCGTTATTGATTTAGAAAATATGCCTCTAGGTCGAAATGCGCTAAATAATTTTGAAACTAAAGATTATTAATCACTTATTATTTCTGGCTTTAATGCATTATTAAAAGCTGCTTCTGCGTTTACTAACCAAATACAAAATAAATATTGGTACAGTAAATGCTTCTTTTACAGAAGTAAATTTCCTCTATTCTTGGATTGGTAGATGATTTTAATATTGACTTATTTAAACTTATTTTTAAAAATCATTCAAACAAGATTATACAAAAAACGCAGAATTCAAATTAAAAAGTGTTCTATACAAAATATTATGATATTTAAATTATTTATAAATGAAATCGAGATTTATTGTTAGTTATTGCTATAAAAAGGTGTTGTATATATAAAAGCTCTAACAAAAGCATTTTTATTAAATTATATAATCTTATAAATTAATTTTATGAATCTATTTTCATCAAATTCTTTATACTTCATATTAATTAAAAGGAATATATTATTAAGCATGTATATTTTAAGTAAAAAAGTTTAATTTAGTATTCTATTGTTTTAGAAATATTAATATCCAAAACCCGCAAAGGTATATATCAAAAAAATCACTCTATCAACTTAATAAATTTATGCAAAAACCAAGCATAAGACTAAGCGAATTGAGTCTGAAACTGATTGTTATGCTATATTTGGTATTATTATTTTTTTAATTAAGGAAATTATCAAACGATTACGTATAAATTAAAATCATTAAAATTTAAAACTTTAAAATATTTAATTTTTCCACATAGTTTTAAAAATATATAGCGAGATTAAAGAACAAAAAGTTTAAAAACTATATTTTAAATACAAAGACCTGATAAATGTTACTAAAATGGCGGAAATTTCTCATTGTAGAGTAAGAATTATAATTTTAACAAATATAATGTGTGTCTCAAAAAAGTGAACACTTGTACCTTAATAAATATAGCACCTAAAAGTTTAAAAATAACACTAAAATTTTTATAAAGTAAACAATAACTAATTGTTAAATTTTTTGTATATTAAATAAATTTTTAAAGCGTGCGAAAAATTTAATTAGAATTTGACTCTAAAAAGAGAACAGCAACCATATATAAACAAACGAAAAAAAATTTATTTTTTACAACTACATTTATTAAAAATATATAAATAAGGAAAAATATTGGCATATGTAATGGATGGAATGAGCATTCCCGATATTTCTGAAAAAATTGGCATTAGCATGTCGGCAATATCTAAAAGATTTATAGATTTTAGTTCTAGAGGTTCTATAGAGCGTAAAAAAGGCTCAGGGAGAAAAAGATTGCTTAACCACACATCATTTGATTTAATTAAATCGTGTATTAAAAATAACCCAAGGGCAAATACAAGGAATATAATTAGATTTTTACATGAAAAGCAAGTCAGGAAGATTTCAAACATACAGTTATTAAAGCATTAAAAAACTTAGGGCTCGAATCTTACGTTTCAATCGCTAGGCCATTATGAACACTATAACAAATGAATTAAAGGATGAGGATCTGCAGTATAGGGAATTACAAGAGAGAAGAATATTACAAAAAATTATATTTAGTGATAAAAGAAATTTTTTACTAAACAACAGTTATGGTAAACAATGATTATAAAGCAATAAAGAAAAGCCTTTTTCTCTATATGTTAATGGAAGTGTAAAGTTTGGAGGAGGGTAAATTATGGTTTGGGGCTAAATTGAATATGGAGGAGTCGGGAATTTACATTTCTTTGGTTCCAAATTGGACAAGTATAAATATGTCAACATTTTAATTCAAAATCGATTATTTTCGGCTAACAAAATAGGCTTAACAGATTTTGTTTTCAGCAAGATAACAATTCTAAGCATATTTTGGCTTATACTAGAGACTTTTATATATATTATAGCACTAAATTGATGAACCAGCCCTCGCAAAGGCTAGATTTAAAAATATAGAGCATATTTGGATCTATATGAAACAAAAAGTGCGAGAAGAAGTCTTTAAAATTATGGATGCTTTAAAGAACGAAGTGCTCAGTATTTGGGCAAAAATACCATTGTAATTGTGCCAAAGGCTTATTGATAGTATGAAATTCGTGTTAAACAAGTAATTTTAAACAAAGGCGGCTATTCGAGATATTAATTAAAGTATTTACTTTTTGGACACAAAATTATGATAATTTTTTGTTTGAGAAAAAATAACAATAGAAAAAAACAAAATTGTAGTTACTTATGCTATAACTTTGTATGTTATTTTTGTAATTTTCGGTACTTTTTGTCTATTATTCATTAAATTATAGGTGCCGACTTTTTTTGAGACGCACTGTAAATTAAATTAAAAAGTACAGTAACAAGAATTAAATATTTAAAATGTTAAAAACTCAAAAAAATTTGAGCTATTATTTACTCGTAAAAAATATATGGGAAAATTGCCAATTATTTATCTATGTCTAAAAAACTAAAAATTGAATTATGAGGTCTAGACTTGGGCAAGCAATTGACACAATTAGGACAAAATTACATGCTTATATACTTAAATTATATTTTAGTCAACCTAACATTATGTAAAGAATGTTTTACAAAAATTTCGTAATTGGAAAAAATATACTTTTTAAAAAATTGCTTTTAAAAATTTAAAAACGGAGTTTTCCTCGCGAGAAAGATAAATTTATATAATAATGCCTAAAGATGAACAGAAACTTAAAGAATCAAAAATGCATCGGCAAAATTAAGTAAGACAGGAAATTCTTTTGAGGTCTGTGATACAGGGTTTTCCTTACTATAAAAGAACTACAACAATTAGTTTAATCATTTCAAGATTTTATTTGATCATTCCAAAATGGACAAATATTTTTTGGTTGAAATAACATTATAAAAAATAATTTAATTATATATAAATTTTATATTCAATACTCAAAAACAAAATTAAGATAAAGTTGAAAAAATTAAAAAGGTAAAAAAAGGAACAATAAGATTTTCAAAAATAGGCTTTCTAAAATAAACTGCAAAAAAAATAGTTTTTATCAAATATAATAAATTCGATTTTGATATATCATTTCTCTAAATAATCAGAATGCAAAAAGAGAAAATTTTCGATTAAGTTTTACAAATATTGAATTCAGATACCCAAGATAATGTTTTAGGATTAACTTAAAGCTCTTACGATATCAAACTTGTATGTTTTCAGTCTTCGCATTTATAACAAAATAATTCTCTGGTTATATTTAAAAGCCTTTTTGATTTTTGATATTTGTAATCATTTTAATTTTATCAAATAATTATTTAAGTCAATCCAAATTCATGATGTTTTTATATCATGAAAAAAATAGCTCATTTTAGAACTCTTTTGTTACATTATAAAAAATTAATATATAAGGTTATTTAATTAAATTAAATGTTGACAAAACTTAAAATGTTTAAATGGCTTAACTTGTTTAATTAAAAACTTAATTAATAATGCATTTAAACATTCGATATGTTAAACTGATTATTTAGGATTATACATATATTAAATTAATTTTGAAAATAATTTTATAGCGAGGAAATCCCTTTAAGAACTGGTATTATTGAGGTATAGGTGGTATACGGTAGTTATAATTCTCGATAATACATCTGTTGACGAGAAATTGTATTTTAGCGTTAATGGAAGAAGAAATATGGAGAAAAAGTCTATCTTTGGCAGTACAACAATTCACTAATGCATAGGTCAAAACTTACAAATGAATATTTGGACGGCAAAAATATATAAGTTCTCAATTCGACCTTACAATATTTAAAGTTAAATATTATAGGTTACCTAAGGAGTTCAATTCAGTCTAAATTATACCACAAAAAACATTCTATGAATAAAAAGTCTTAAAAATTAAATCATAACAATTTCTAATAATAAAAGTAAAGAATATATAAAAATGTATAAATGAACCATTTAGGACGATGACATAAGTGCTAGCAGTTGATTAAAAAAAGATAATTAATTACTAAACCTTGTTATTTTATTTATATAATGACTTAATGTTAACTATTTAATAATTTTGTAAGTTTGAAAAAGTTCCAAGGTTTTTTAAGCAAATAATCTGCAGGGGCAAATATCAACAATGTTTTTTTTTGTTTTGACGCTAGACTAATATATCTTTGTCATAAAATTTATCGTTTGCATATGTGGTTTAGTCTGTATAAGCTGGTTAGAAATTTATTTAGACCCCTGTATTAAAGGATACCAATATCAAACTTACAGCATTTTTAACTACATTTTAAAAAAATTGTAAGTTCATTTTGAACACGTAAACCATTCTTTTGAACCTTTGTAAATAGTTTTTATAAAATTGTAAATCAATATTGAGTTTGAGTTAGTATATTTTAAAAATTAGTAAATTTTTTTTAAAAATATCTTAAATTATAAATATGACCTTTAAATTTTATTAAAAAAGGTTAGAGTTATATTACTTTTAAATATTTCACTTAAATGAATAAGGTTATGAAAAGTTTGTTTAGATAATCAATTGAATTAAATA
>JAQFYD010001703.1:0-11391 GCA_034694225.1 Bourletiella hortensis
CTGGATAAGAGTATGGGCTTTATTGTTGTTTTTATGAAATTTCAGAGCTTGAAGCTGATGCGGAAGTTGAGCGACAGAGAAAGGAAAGAGAGCGGCAGTTGAAGCAAGATTCGATGACATTGAGCGAAACACGAGAACAGATTTCAGTACTGGATAATCGTTTAACTAACTTGAAGGAAGAGAAGCATCAACTTTTTATGCAGCTCAAGAAAGTTCTACATGAAGATGACACGAGACGACGACAGCTTTTGAGTAAAGAAAGGTACGTTATCAGTCAGTAAGTGCTCCAGATAGGATCAGTGTTCTACTAATTAATCGTAAAAACTATTTTTATGCGCGTTTTAGACGTGCGACGATTACCCGATCTGGTTGAGTTTTTGTTCTCTATTAATTAATTATGATCTTTTCATACTTACAGTGAAATGCTTAGCGTCCACAACTATATTCAACAACCAGGCTTGCAGCTTGGCGGCGGAGCACCTCCACAGATGATGTTCCAACAGGTGTTGACAAGACCAGCGATGTACACTGTTCCAAGAGTCTCACATGGACCTCCTCATGGTCATCAGAGTTTAATGCAACCGGTAAACATGTCGTATCTGTTATCATCCGATTCATATTATATTATTGTTGACCAAATACAATTTGAATCAATTTTAAGAGAATGGATTCGCCGTTCAAACGGTCAAGGAGTCCTTCTCCACCTCCGCAGCAGTATAAGTTTGGCCCTTTCAAGCCACCTCCACAGGCTATACATCCGTATCCACCAAGTAAGATCAGTAGAAGAAACTTTTGACTGAGCTAACGCTTGTTGTCAAGTCAACATCTATCTACATGGCTATAAATAAATCTTGTTTACTTTACAGAGCAAATGCCGCTGCAATATTACCACACACCTCCATCTCAGTCGCCGCAGCAACAGCCTCCTCAGCAGCAACAGCATCATGTGTCAGTTTCGTACCCGACTGCCCCACACCCACCCACTCCACCGCAGCCGCAGCCGACTATTTACGCATATGCTGGTGCTCCTCCATCCCGGTCACCTCAGAATACTCGAGAGGAACAGAAACATGTACCTACAGGACTGTATTTGCACCACGGACAGCCCCTTCCAAGGGCCTACGTTTTGCATCAGCCTATTGATGTGAGTTCAGTTCAGTTCAGGACTAAGTTTCAAAACTCGTAGCTTGTTGAGTATTTACATGCGTTTTCACTTTCATGCAGCATCCGTCCCAGGCTCAAAAGTATGATGACAATCAAAAATATTATCCTCCACCCACACATTCTCTCTCAATTCGTGGTCCAGCACACATGAGTTTGCATCCCGGACTCACAATCCAGGCGCCGCAGGTAGCAGAGAATCGTTTGATCTTCGGAGAGTTATTGCATTCAAGGTGAATTAATAAATAGTTGGTTTTAACGCAGGGCGCATCTAGCGGTGGAATAACATCGGGGTACCCGATTAGGTCGACCCCATCGGTATCATCATACCAAGGGAGACCTCCATCTCCGCATGTAAGTTGCTATGCCATGTATTGCTTTATTTGCGTCTGTTTCGTTGTCCATCCAGTAATCCATGTTCCATTATAGGTGGTTTACACGGGCCAAAGTGGGCCAGCTAGGATATCGTATGGTCATGGGCCGCCGCAACATGGCCAACCAAATGTTTCTCCCCATGGACAGCACCCTCACCAACAGCAAGTAACTATTTCAAGATATTCTCTTCCGCCGGGCTTGCAAAGGGACTAGTGTGATGAATCTGCGTAGACTTATTAGCTAACGATACCTGGGCTGCGAAGCATACTTTTATTTGTTTTTATTCATCCACTGTTGCTTTGTCTTTGTATGTAGCATAAAACAGTAAACATTTTGTATTTAATGTAGATAATGTATTATCCACATATTATTGTTACTATTGTTCGTCTTTCCAAAGAATATATAATTAAAGGATGTATCATTCACATTTATTTAAGATTTGGTTACTGTAGCAATAGCAACAATATTTCTAAACATGTGATGGCGGACGGATTAAGTTCCTATTGGGTATGAGATCATCTGTAAACCGTGGTGCTTCCAAAGCATCAACGCTGTTATTCCTGGACATAATTCTTCAACTGTGAAGACAGTTATACCTCCGCAGATTTTTTCCCTGGCTCTTCTCGTTTCCCTGGTTGCTGAGGTGACTGCATTACGTTTGGGTCTGGGATGGATATCTCTCGGTTTTCATACATCCAAAATCCATTGAAATCGGTTAAAATTGCAACCACAACATCTCCACAGCCACTACAGAAGTAAAAAAAAATTGGCTATTTCCGACGCTTTCACTTAAAACTCATCACTATTATCTCAAGTCTGCATCAGCGGATAACTCCCGCATTATTGTACATGTGAAGAAACTCACCTACGAATGAGATCCTGCAGAGTGATTTTGTAGGGATCTTTAGGCTTCACCATGTCAAAGATTTCATCCTTGACATCTTCAAACAATATATTATCCATCCCTTGCTTTCGCAAGAATTTCCCAATATCCTGTGATCGAATTTTAATGTCATCATTACTGTGTTATAAAATTCGTGCACGGGGCTGTTAAAATATTTTACCAATTACCTTGAAGAAATAGTGTAGGCAAAAGGAATCCAAGTAACCCTTCTGATTAATATCTAAAATCCTGAAGAAATACTGAATAGACTGCGGTTCCCTGCGATTTTCCATGGCCAGGACAAAATCAAGGTATGTACGGTAGTCAATTTCGCCGCTGAAGGTTAGATACTCTTGGAACATGCGGTTCACGAATGTCTCCGTTAAAGAACAATTATTCCAGCTGTAACGATAAAACAGTACACAATAGAGAGCTTCTGAATTGGCATGGTAACAGCGAATGGTACATTGCACTATAAGATATTTACTTGAGTATTTCAGCTTTGCTCAGCATTCCATTATGATCTTGGTCCAGGTTCAGATAGTTACCATACACGCGCATTGTTGACTGGAACGAGAACCAGTTTGTATCTCTAGGCGGTTCATCCTCCCGTAACTGACACCAGATAAAACGACGTCAAAATAGTGAGTTGCTACGAATGAAATTTTTTTATGTAGAAATCAAGATGGTCGATTACATCAAGTAAGTCGTCGATAAACCCACAACTGAGAATATCCAGGATTTTGATTCTACCAGTTCGATTGGGGTCGAGGAAGAAGAAAAATTTTCGAACTGCAGTACATACGTAGAACGGCAAGAATGTGCTGTCTAGCCCCTTAAGTTGTACCAAGGTTGGGATAAGCTCATTTATGTAACTCTCCAGGCCCTGCGATCCGAAAAATTGAATTAGAAATGCCTTACTCATTCGCTAATTATGGCAACATTTATTGACTCACAGCCTCTTTTATATAGCCCCGACCCGTGTCGTCGTAAATGGACAAACCAATTCTTGTCTGCTTTAACCAAGTTTTTCTCATGACATAGTTGAAAAGGGTCGTCACCGATACGCGACCGTAAGGATCATCCATCAACAGTTTTGCAAATACTTTTGGACTGAGTAACTTGCTGCATTCACATATACCAACGCAACAATATATCACCGTTCAACGATTCTATAGCTGAGTAAATTGAACAGTAATTTCTAAGTATAACAACTTACAGGCATTTAGCACTAACTGCTGAAAGTAGTTTTTTAAAATCATAATAGTTTATAAATTTCTCGTCTCCCGGCAGACCGAATGGGGGACTAGCATGTTTTTCCAAGATTCCATACAGATCCTTTGTGTACAAAAGACAAAATAAAATTATTCTCCTAAGTAACAAAAAAAACTGTTCCCAAAATTGGCTAGTTAAACAGCAACAGTTTTACGCATCTTACAGTTAGCTCATCATGGTCAAACAAATCTTGACTTTTTCGCATCAAAAGCATCTCTCTTGATTCGTCCCTGATTTTCATCTTCATAAACTCATCTTGTTGCGGTAACTAAAACATGGACAGGTAAGTCAATAAGTTTCATCTCTCCAGTTTTTACAAATTGAGGTTACTATTGTCACTGTACCAATACCTTGGTGAAAAATGAAGGCGGAAATATTTTCGATTCACCTTGACCCTGGCCATCTAAAAATTTCCGGATTGTTCTTTCTTCCTCCTTCCGGGAGTCTTCTCCCGCTTTCTTGTCGTCGACGGAAGCCTCCGCAAGTTGCTTCCGCAATTCAACTATTAAGTCTTCCATTCTTCAAAAGCAAATTCGTCAGATTTTTATTAAATTTATAAAATAGCAAATAATTGAATAACTTATGCCCTCTGCTTCTCCTCCGTCTTCCTCTTCTTCCCTGTCAAATTGATACCATTGTTGATTTCCGGTTTGATTCCCGGTTTGAAACTCAATGGCGCCCTGTAGCCCTGCAAATGATAGCGGGAACCTAAAACTTGAGCAAGTGACGTCAGTTTTGGACGAGTCTACACTTCTGCTTTCTTTTTTCAGAATTCCTGAACCGAAGCTGTTTGCATTTCGAAAATTAAGTTATTGATAAATAATAAAAATAAATTGTTGATTTTGAAAAATTGGTTCATAATACGAATCACTGATGGACTTCCGAAGAGCTAACTCTGGATGTGAGATCGTAAAAACTGTTGTCACGTCTTGTGGTTACCATGATGGAGCATCAGCGTCGTTGTGAAGTTCACCATTATCTTTCAATGGACAGCAGAAAAACCAAAGAGTTTGATACAATCCAAGTTTTAGTGTTGGATTTTCGAACTTGAAGGAATTAATAAGTTTTTTGAACGTGGCTTGATTCGCCATCAACACAGATTCTTGGCTGTGAAAGACAGCCGGCCGCTTTAAAAATAGCATCACTTGTCAATAGCGGCATATAACTTTATATTTATTTTGATTGTTCTACTAGAATAGTGATTTTATTTGTTTTAAACTTTTAATCAAGTTGACGGAGGTCATCATGAGCCAACGAGTAAAATTGGTTCGCGAGAAATCGCGCTTGAGAAAGCAACTCCTGGCTCAGCAAGTAAGCAGCGCATTGTTTTGTCGAATGTTTTGAGTTGTCAGTTCTTAAGAAAATATGAATTTTTGATGTGAAGAAATGAAATGACATTGATGGACTTTTTACTTCAGATGGGTTTAGGAACGGTGGATGGGCTGAAGACTGCACTAGCCAGTCGAACGCAACAGGATGTCATACCGAAAGTGTCAGTTGTGAAAGCAGAAACTGACGTTGAAGCAGTCATGACGGACAAGGAGAAGGAAAAGGAAGGAGAGGATAATAAACCATTGGTTTACACTGATTCTTCTACATTCTTGAAAGTAGGTGTCACTAAGAAAATATGTTTCCCGATGGGGTTTATAACGGTGTTTTTCATTGGGACTGTTGTGTTTTTCAGGGTACGCAATCTTCGAATCCGCACAATGATTATTGCCAACATTTTGTTGACACGGGACAACGTCCTCAGAATTTTATACGTGATACTGGTATTGCTGATCGGTTCGAGGAATATCCTAAATTGAAGGAACTGATTAGACTAAAGGTAACTATCAGTAAGAATTATTGTTGCTTCAAAAAATCAACAAGTCGAGACTGGAGTTTTATACGTGTTGCCATTTATGATACTACAGGATGAACTGATTCAAGAAACAGCGTCACCACCGATGTATCTAAAGACAGACCTACGTACCTTTCCGCTCAGTTCACTGCCCACAAAATTTGATGTAATTTTGGTCGAGCCTCCTTTAGAAGAGTATCAAAGATCTAGGGGAGTATCAAGCGATATAGACTTTTGGAACTGGGAGCAAATAATGGCATTGGATATTGCAGCAGTTGCTGCCCCCAGGTCTTTCATATTTTTATGGTGTGGATCTTCCGAAGGTTTGGATTATGGAAGAATCTGCTTACGTCAGTGGGGCTTTCGTCGTTGTGAGGATATTTGCTGGATACGTACAAATACAAAGAATCCGGGACATTCTAAGAATCTCGAGCCCAAGGCTGTTTTTCAGAGAACAAAGGTAGGTTGATATGCGTGGAAAAGTTTGTCATGCACCTCAAAATTCGCAATGCAGTGAGAGATGTAATCTAATTGCACGGGCTTGCAGGAACATTGCCTCATGGGTATCAAAGGAACAGTGAGGCGATCCACGGATGGGGATTTCATTCATGCAAATGTTGATATCGACCTTATTATCACAGAGGAAGAGGAATTCGGCTCTTTGGAAAAGCCTGCTGAAATATTTAATATCATAGAACATTTTTGTCTCGGCCGGCGGCGCTTACACTTATTCGGTCGTGATTCAACGATTAGACCGGGCTGGCTTACGATTGGTCCCGATCTAACAAATGATAACTTTAATTCGGAAACCTATGCGAGTTACTTTGCAAATGGAAATGTCACCACTGGCTGTACTGAGAGAATCGAATCCCTCCGACCAAAATCACCTCCACCCAAAGCGGCAAGCAGAGCTTTCCGAGGACGACCAAGATAGATATCCGACCCTGTGAACTAAATTAAACAAATCATTTTATATGTTTTGACGTCACTGCCAAAGGCAACAGATTTGTTTTCACCTTTTTCAGGAAGTGTGTGTGAGTCCTAGTAGTTAGCTATGTAGTACTCTGTACAGGAAAAAGAATATGCAATTGTGATGTGCGTTTGTATAGCTGATTCTAACGTGTCAAACGTTTTAAAACTATTTTACACCTCATGTGTAATTAAAATCAGTAGGTTTTATTATTATTGTTTTAGCTTCATTTTATATCAGTGTTAGAAATAAATCTGTAGCATGGAAGTTTAAAATGATTTTTATCACTGCACAGTTTCTAACTAAAATCCCGTTCTTAGCCCTCCTCAGTTTCTTCGTAATTATCTCCTAGGCCCAGCTGCTCATACATTTCATGTCTCTGTTGCAACCTTATGAAATGTGCCCCGCACTGATTCGATGTCTGGTGCAAACGTCCCAAATGAGCCACGTACTCTGTAAGTCAATGTCCTTAAAATATTTTTGCCCGCTTTTGTGATTCCTTGTGTAAAATATTATAATTACGCCGCCATATCCCCTCGACTACGGGAGTAACTTCCGCCAAAATACTGTGCATAATTGTAATAGGAAGTGTCATCACTTGATTCTCCCACATTTCTTTCAAGAATCTGTAATGAAGGGAATCTCGAGCAACATGTCGGAGTTTATTCAGCTCAATCTCTCTCCTTGCTGAAATTAATTTGCAGTCAATAGCTTTGATTGCCAAATGACGATAAGAATACGGAATATCAGGATTACCCTGCTGATGCTCCTGCCGTCGGAGTATTTCTTCTGATTTGGTCCTCAGCCTGTAAGAGCACGGGATTTTTATAGCTTTATTCGCCCGCATTTAAAAAGAAGCGATGAGATAATAATGAACGTCTGACTTGGAAATATCAATGAGTTTGAAGCATTCAGCTTGATCACCCATCCCTCGGTAGCGCCCTTGCATATTCATCAAGCAGTGACAACGAAGAACAAAGCTGTAGTATTGCCGTAGGAAGCCATTAAAATTGTGCTTGTAGTGGTCGTGCTCAAGTAAAGATTCCATTAGTTTATTTTGTTCTGGAATTCCAAATTCGGACATCTTGTTCAGCTCTTCTGCTTCCCTTCTCTGCACTCCTTTAAGTCGTTCCAACGTTCTGACGGACTTGACGTAATCCTTTAGCTTAGCTTTCACTTTCTTTGGCTCCTTCATCTTGGCGAACTTGATACCCAAAGCCTCACCAAGTCTTACCTGTCAAGAAGCACCGGGATATTGGATTAAAATGTTGCAGAGTAGCACTGCCTGCCTATAAAGCTATAATTTTGTCTAACCGAAGAAGAAACTCGTCCTGTGTTAGTAACTTCATCGGTCTGTGTCTTCTTGGGCATAAAAAAAGTGAATTTCTTCCGTCCGGACCCGGTCCCAGTTGAAGCACGAACAGATTCTCCTCGTCCACCCGATGGCGGGGGTGACGCCGGTGTAGGTGGAGCCACGCTTACCGGCTCAGGACGAGGTGGTGAAGATGGTCCCAGGTGGGTATCTTCCGATGTCACTTTCATCTGCGGGACTTGTGGAGCGACAGGAGATCTTGGCGTCGGGGGTGGTGGTGCCGGTACCATTTCCACATTCACCAGTGGAATTTCCGTTCCAGGCCTGGCTAAACGAGGCGATAAGCTCTTGCTGCTCCTTGACGATTTGATTTCTTGACGATCTTTCAATGATGGCCGCTCCGCGTTTTTCTTCCTTCCTGGGTACTGTGGTTCGGCTTTCACTTTAGCAACGCCCTCTAAGCTCATCGCTCGAGTATGCACGACACTCGTACGATGAGTCTGTTCAACTTGTCTCTGGAATTGCTTTGTAATGCTCAACGCTGGTCTATCACCAATGTCAGGCTCATTCGGTGACGACGGCGATGGTGGAATCGGGGAAGGAACCATGGACATCATCATCATAGTGTTGGCACCCTCTACGCTTGAAAGTCGTCGTCGTCCGCGATGTTTAGAAGGTTCTTTGACACACACAAAAATTACTCTTTCGCATTTCTCATGTTTGAGTTCTTACAGACCGGCGTAAAATATTTACTATGATCAGGTTTCTTTTCTTCCTCAGATGCCAAACGAGCAATAAGTTCCTGCTCTTTAGGCGGTAGTGGGATTTCTGTGGCATTAGCACGTTTCTGTGCCTTTTCTGTATTTTTACGCAACGGTGAAAGCATTTTCCTGCTTAATGACTCCTTTCTAGAGCTTAAGACTTCAAGCAGTATATGAATCGAGAATTGTCGCACTCCTTGTATTACAAAAGCAAAGATTGACTGGAAAAGCTTTCTGACCGGACACAGGGGCTGGCGAATCACAAATGAATCCTGAGCAAACGAAACTGTACGGTCCGTTTGTACGGACAAGCAAAGAATAAGTATTACTCCATGGAAAGATTTCCATTATTTTTACACGCTGAAGAACCTAAAGTTTCCCCCTGTGGTAATGTGTTTCCTTGGAAACACGGGGAAATCAATTATAAAATTATCCTTTATTCGGTTCTCAAATGATAGCTCCAGCGCCCAGAAAAACCCCAGCTGTTTCTAATATCAACTGTTAAAGGAATCATCATGCAAGGTTATCAATGCACCTCCAGTGTACCCCACGAAGCTATTAATCTCTATCGTAACATTCATGCATGGATAATTTGGTATCCTTTGAACGTTTTTGGAGCCCTGAAGGAAGAAGTATACTTGGACGATCCTTTACCTCTGCATATTATCCAGCAATATCCTGTCGTAGGTACCTCAAAGTTACACAGTGTATAACAATATAACTGGCCGTCGTGACACTTGGTTGAATACATCCCATAAAGAAATTCCAGCTACCCTTATAGTTCTCGGTTTGTCGTGAGGAAGGACTTTTTGTGTGGCCCTTTACTGACTGCAGTGCCGCAGACCATTTACGGTGTGTAGCCTTGAAAACATTATTTACAACATCTCCGTCTCTCGCGCTGTCTCCATACTCTGAAGTTCCATGTATAGCTACAAAGGTAAGAAAAAAAGCTTAATGATAACCAAGCCGGGTTGCATTGCATTGTGTTGTAGCATGGTGCAATGAAAAAACTCGGAGTCAGCAGCAGAGGAAGTACATCACAACAAGACGATAAAGTTTGAAACCTTCTACCAAAGCTATTATGGTTTGAATAGCTAATATCTTTTACAGTTTAATGTGTCTCGCTGCAACAGCAATCCTGTTTTACGTTGAGGCTACGTGCAGCTGATGGAAGGAATCTAATAGGCAGTGATTTTTCCTCCTTTCTTGTAGCCAAAAGCTACGGGAATAATAATGCTATGCGTAACACTGACCAATGTATCCTTTGAGTGTAAAATTTGTAAGGGTGGCTAAGTTTATTTGAGCTGCTCTTTGGCTTCAAAGTATAAAAGCTTCAAGATGCATATACTGCAGGTCCCTCACTCGGTATCATCTTAGACAGTGCGTTTTGTTGTTATTGTTCTGTAGCTATGTCAGAACACGAAGACATAGACTGAAGGATGAGGTTGAGTCTGGGATAAAAGGAAAAGGTAGAGGAAAAACTTGCCATGGGGCACTCACTTCTTCAACTGGAACAAAACAGAAGAATTATTGTAGTTATATTCCTTTACGCAGTGTAATACAGTCAGACATTTACTCACACACATCCAAAATTCCTCATGTTAAGCTTCAAGCATAGTTTTTGTTGTAGTGGTGGAAAGCCTAGGAAAACAGGTGTGCTCCCTCTCATTCTCCCTGTACTGTATGTAGCTTATTACTGTAGCTATACTGTACCAAAGGCTAGTGGTGGTGTGGCTGCATTTGGTGTGCTGGCTCAAAGTTGCCTTACTAAAGTCCTCATCCTAATCCTAATCATCATCAGCATGAGCAACAACAACAAAGTGGGGATTCCTAGCTATGTCTTTTACCTACCTTGCCTATAATGTTTGATCTTGTGGTTGGTACTTTACACTTGCCAGTGTACGCATCATACAGCTACAACTTGTCGATCTAGACAGACGTGGTGTGTACTCCATAGGATTTTCATATGTTTCTCCTCATATTACGCAGTTCAGCATAGCGTTCGGATCAGCATCATCAGATCACGCAGCAATTCAACTTTCTTGGACAGTTTTTTAATTCCGTCGAAGATTACTTGCTTTTTTTCGTGCTGGATCAGCAGTATTTGTTTACCTGTACGTGTGTCTGTTACTGTTATAAGCTTCTTCCAAAATCATCAAGAAGCCGGAAGTGCGGGTGTTTGCACCTTGTAACGTCCAGCCCTGTAGTTTAATTGAGCTCGATAACCCATGTGCGTGCGTCCTGCGTGCCCTTTGATGCTTGCCGTCGTGGTCATTGTCATCTGAGAAATTGTCTCATTTTGCCACATACTAACTACAATAGAATTGTATCCCTATAGTTTCGCAGATTTTCTCTGCACAGTGCTGCTTATTGGCATGTGATGGTAGATCCTTTGTGCTGTTTGATGTCAACGTTTTATTGTGTGTGTCTACTTTTACCAGTTGCTTGCGTGCGTGTGCTGTAAGGCTTGAAGAGAAGGTGGAAGGATTTTGGAAATTTCAAGCTCTTTATTTAATTCTTCAGTGCATGACTAGAAAAAAGGAAATTTATGAATAATTTACGCTCCTAAATTTATTATTTTATATAAATATTCTGCTAATTCTGTCTAATTAAGAGACTTTGAATCCAACTGTTTGCTGCTCTTTGCATGGTGAAAACATCAGAATTTTTCGTGCTTTCTGTGTGGACAAGCTCATCTGTATAGTCGTGAATCCTTGCGTGTTTAGAGAACAACAAGAAAAGTTCCCACTTATGTGTGGATAGCTATGTGAACCTCTGGCTAAATTTTCTCGTCAGTTTTAAAATTCACGG
>JAQFYD010001704.1:0-11390 GCA_034694225.1 Bourletiella hortensis
GAGCATTTCTGGCCTCAAATACGTTGCAAAACGATAGAAGGTTGACAGTTTTACGATTTTTACGGGAACTATTGCCAGCAAACTCTAAATTTGGGCATTTTTAGTAAATGCGATAAATGCGAAATTTCTCTCGAATAAATGCGAAATTTGGACCCCGATTTTTGCGAAAAACTTGTTGCCCTGCTCATGAGGCAACCTAAATTTCGCCTCTCGCCGTGTCGGGTCGGAGGGACAGAACGGGTGAGATGACCTCAAAATATGATGCGCGGTAAAAGTTAACCACACGTTCTTATTTCTAACGATGTATCACATTTTCCCCTATGTTTAGTATTTTCGGAGATATAGGCACCATAATTTCGAAAGTATGCACCAAATCTCTGTGCGTAAATGAGCTGCGAATTGCCTTCCATTTGCTTTGCCATATATACATTGTGTGCAAAAATTTCATAATTAAATTATAAAATTTTACGTATGACCCCAAAACACCTTTTCGAAAACACCTTATCCTAAAACACCTTGTCCAGAACACGTTTGGCCAAAACACCTTTTTCCCATTACACCTTATATCCCAGAACACCTTAGTCCATTACACCTTCTACTAAAACACCTTCATTCCATAATTTAATATTTCCATTTGACACTGTATTGAAAATACAAGGTTGTAATATCGCTTACTATTTGTCATACAATTTGCTAAAATTTGCAGAAAATTTTGATGCTTTGTTCCGATTGATTATTTATCACTAAATGTATGATTTACCGCTTGCTTAAAATTATCTGCATATAGACGCAGTGAGACGAGCTCATGTAATACCCTCGTCACAACTTGGCCCTAAATTTAGCTAGCTGCGGATGTACAATGTGCGCAGAGGCGATACCACTGGTAAAGCGCCTTAAAAGTTCGCATTGCCTAAACTGTATGCGATTCGCCGTCTATACATACCTCACCATATGTGTAGATTACCGTGTTTCCTGTCGTAATAAGCGCCTCGGCGTTGTGGCATGCTAGCGTCCCATCGTATTCGCCTCGGTGAAGGTGTTTTAGCTGAAGGTGTTTTCGTTAAAGGTGTTTAGTCGAAAAGGTGTTATGGGCGGAAGGTATTTTTAGCAAAGGTGATTTGGCAAAAGGTGTTTCGGGAAAGGTGTTTTCGAAAAGGTGTTTTGGGGGGCCAGCCCATGGGGTACCCACGGGCAGTTCTAGGTGGGTCGCTAACCTGACGAGCTGCCCCTGAGTGCACATCGAAATTTATTTTCTGACCATGAGCAGAAATGGGCGGGCTGCGCAGCTCCCTCGCTCATGCGCCACATATCGGTCAGGAAGGTTTAAAAATCTTGGAGTGGCACTAGAAAGTTGCAGATGAGAGAGAAGAGGCAAATAAGTTATTCAATAGAGCTGCGGCCCTGTACTTTCGTTCCACCCATAGATGCTCTTTGACGGAGTGTTCATTCCCACGCAAAGCCGTCCAGTGATTCTCGCCGTTTACCATGGTGCATCCCATATGTATCGTCAATGCCGTTCCGTTTTGACAACTAAGGCATCCCATTAGCCGTCACAGCAACAGACTTGGAAACATTGTAGCCGTGACACAGAGCAATTGTGTTTTCTCTTGCAAATGCAATGCAATGGTTGCTTCCGATTACTTGCAGTCTATTTTCTTTATTAATTGGGAAAGCTATAGCCTTGAACGATATTTTATTGAGCCAATATATGTACATATTTACAAATTGCATTTAATTCATTCCTCTAAGGCGTAAATTCAAATATTTTGATAAGCATCAACGACGCCTACCAAAGGAAGGTGTGTAAGTTGTCGGAATGCTGCCTTGCGGTTCCTCAAAGTTCGATGTTAGCTGTAACAAGAAAAAATGATCAGTAATGCAATGTAAAGTCTTGGGTAAAAGGAAAGTGACACTGAAATCCAAATCCACGTGCTTGATAAAAGGAAAAGGAGTCCATGAGTCAGAGGAGATTCTGTAAAAAATCTCTGGGTTCACTTGTTTGCATTTCAAAAGTCAAAACCCGTTTTGAAGATGTGTTAAAGTGGCAATATTTTATATAAATACCAACGTTGGTGTCATTTATGGATAGATTTGGACAAAGCAATATAACTTTGCATTCAAGAGGCACCATTATATTCTACTGTTAAAGCCCTTGGTCGCTGCGATCTCTCTGTGGTCCTTCAGTTATCCAAAATCGAAGTTGGATGCAGATTTATACACCCCCCTTATCGGGCGAAGACGAATATCAGATTGAAGCTTTCAAACGTGACTGTCAATATTAATGGTACTGAAGAGGGGTGCTTGAAAGCATGTCCCACTTATATTTTGATGAAATTAATACGATTAGTAGTTGACCTCACTAGAATAATTCCTACAAAACTTCAAGTAGCAACGCCTCACCATTTCGCAGATTTTTGAGATTTTAATTTGAGATTTGGCGCGGTGATCCGCCATTGGTGAGCTGTCCGTTTGTTTACAAACGCGCTGTCGCAACGAATCCTGCTGGTACTTATAGCTTCAGAGTTGAGTGAAGGCTACAGAAAATTCTTCAGGTTTTTGGGAATATTACCATAATTAACGCTTACAGGTCAGGTCGAGGATCAAAATGGTACAAATATTTGAGTCTTCCAGTAACGTGCAGCAAGATTCTCTGTATTCTTTGTATCAAGTGCCTGCGGATTGACTTTCACTACAAGAAATGTGAAGGCAGCCAGCCTTCATCTTCCAGTCAGAATTTGTAGCTATTAGGTAAGATTTAATACCCTGTTAGTGTGAATTCACTTCCTGTAGCGTGTAATTTATAAAAAAGTTAAAAAATGTTTGTTTCCATTTTTCAGAGTACTGCCTGGATGTAACTTTATGAGAGGAGTCCATCACACATACTAGTTACATGTCACTTCCCATATTTCAATGTATCGGTAGCTTTAAGTCTAAATATCTCAGAAACTGGGATGTGTTGCTATCTAATATTTTGTAGGAATTATTCTAGTGAGGTCTACTACTAATCGTATTAATTTCATCAAAATATAAGCAGGACATGCTTTCAAGCACCCCTCTTGAGTATATTTTGGAGCAATCCTATACAGGGAGTTGGTAACTTACATCCACATTTTTTAACCAGAGGTCCAAGATGTCCAACTTCGTAAAAGTAGTTGACTTCCCTAAAAACAATTATTAATCAGTAATATAAAACAACTAAATAATGATAACATAGAACTAACAATCAGTCATTTCATGAATACATGGAAGGTGGTTTGCCGGTGCATTTCAAAATTTATTTTTGTCCCACCATTCCTATGCATTTTGATGAGCTCTTTTCAATGGTACCACCCGTTACGCTCTGCGCTGCCCATTAACGGAAATATAGCGAAAAAACCGCAGATCCGGTGTAGTACGGCCATGCCGTAGTCGATTTTGATGAAAATTTTTTTGTTCGAAAGCTTATACATTTTTCTACGACGGGCTTTCTCACTTTTACAAAATCGGCCTCCGTGATCAAATTATAGCCCTAGAAATGTTCAAAAACGCTAAAACAAGGCCCAAAAAAGCCCTTTTTCGGGGATGGTACCGAAACTGGACTCTCAAAATTCGAGATTTTTTAACATGTAACTTTTCTACCAGTATGTGTTGAAACAAAAAAATAATCATTCAATTCTGTGCATCCGTCCATGAGATAGACGGGAATAACTGTTATTTATAGGCCTAATTACGGTCGAAAGTCGTATCAATTTGACACTTATTTGACCATATCTCCTAGACGAATGCACAGAATTGAATGATTATTTTTTTGTTTCAACACATACTGGTAGAAAAGTTACATGTTAAAAAATCTCGAATTTTGAGAGTCCAGTGTCGGTACGAGCCCCGAAAAAGGGCTTTTTTGGGCCTTTTTTAGCGTTTTTGAACATTTCTAGGGCTATAACTTGATCACGGAGGCCGATTTTGTAAAAGTGAGAAAGGCATGGCCGTACTACACCGGATCTGCGGTTTTTTCGCTATATTTCCGTTAATGGGCAGCGCAGAGCGTAACGGGTGGTACCATTGAAAAGAGCTCATCAAAATGCATAGGAATGGTGGGACAAAAATAAATTTTGAAATGCACCGGCAAACCACCTTCCATGTATTCATGAAATGACTGAATGATAATTTCTGTTTCTGATGAAATGTTGGCACCAGTGTCAGAGATCCGCACTTACTTCCGGAATGCAAATGATAATCCAGCAGAATGTTTCTTCTACCCAATTTTATTTCCGATGCCTACTTAACACCCGCCTGTTACATATTCCAGTCCAGGTCCACTACTTGGACGGCAGGGAATATCCATTTCCAGTGACTAGGATTATTGTTATGCGCTTGACCATTCTGCCTTTGGATTATATGTGTGATACCAAAGCATGAGCCATAATGGCAGACGCTCTCCCTGAATCGTGCAAACGTCCTTTGTTTTTCACCAACTCTAGTGATTTTTACTTAGCTAACTAAAGTCGTACCTCACTTTAACTCCAGCATTTGTTACAACATTCTGTATCGCAACTACGCTCCACTCTCGGTGATATCCATTGATGCGTACGCATCAGTTCACATCATTCAGTGGGACTCGTGAATGGAGGGCGGGGGCAATAATCTTAGATGGACAATTTTCTCGAAGTCGACTGAACGTTTGTTACAGCAACGTTGTCCCAATTACACGGGCCCATAAGTAATCTTTCCCCTCCAATTCAGAGTGAACCGGTTCTCATGTGGAGTAATTTTCAAGAACAGAGGGACAATCTCTGTAAAGGCGTGCAATCGGCTGATAAACTGCCCAGCTGCATAACTCGCCCGCTGTTCGGTTAGGCCAGTCTTCTATAATCTCAACGATGAATGGACCCTGGCAGTAGCAAAGGACTGGCTTTAAAAGTAACGAAAACCTGTGGCTGAAACCCAGTTGGGAAGGTTACTGTGCCGAGCTTTCGTAATTCTACCAATTCAAGGCCTACAGCACAGCATGGGTGCTGCACCCTGACAGATTCCGCGAAAACTCTCGTTGCGGGCACTGGCTGAACATGGAAACAGACACTGCATTCGCTCATACTGATATCTCATGTTACTTGTTTAAGTCTCGAGGCACGTTGGACATGCAGATGATTAAGGCTCTGTGAAATTTTCCCCCAACTGGCTGGAAACTGTTGTTATCAAAGGTTTAGTTGCTTTACCCTACCCTAAATTATTCATGGGGATATCCTTTGTTGCCAGTTAGCACCGTGCGGAGTGAGTTCTCGATTTGATGAAGCCTGCTTGACTTGAGTGCATAGCCTTGAATTTGTTTAAAAACTGCGCGCTCTTTGTGTATCAACTAAGTACGCTAACCCATATTTGGTTAGCGGTTATACTCCCACGTATATGCATAGTAGAAGTAAGATACGGCAACGTTTACTATTGCTTCCCGGCCACGATTGAAAAGTTTACGGCACGTCCATAGTCTACCCTTCAAGAGTGTGGTGGGATAAAATGCATGCGCAGTTGATTGGAAAACCCCTATCGTATCTTCTGCACCGAATGAATAGGCACTTACTCTTTCGTAGGCTCCGCCCAGTAACCAAAATAATAGTCTTCATCCTTCTTGCTGTAGCATTTTTTATGCCATACCATGTCCCCCCAACCTGCATCGCATCGATAAACGTTCCTGTGGCGCGTGAAGTCAAGGAAAGCATAGGCCGACTTGATTTGGCTGCAGTAATCTATAAAATAAATACCATTGTACAGGTGTTTTAGCGTTAAGTAACCCACTTTAAAGTGGAATAACTTCTGAACGCCTAAACCGATCGGGACGAGGAAGCACTTTTCTGAAACTAAGATCTTGGGAAATATTTTCAGTTCCGTCGCCTGATCAAATCCGCCGGGTAGTTTCGGAGATAGGCCGGCCGCAAAAAAACCGGGACTGTAACACTGTTTCTAATTGGGATTTAAATGCTTTTAAACGCAAACTACTCAACTGAGAGCCTATGTGTCCCAAACTAATCGTCATAGAGTCATGTATAGTACATTATTGTAAAGGGAAAAGACTGGAGAATATTTCCAGGGCGTTTCCATTTAGGGTCATGAGGTCACCCATTATGACCCTTCCCGGGGTCGAGTTTTGAGAAAGAAATCGCAGGGTGGGGCTTTTGAGATACTTTAAGTTGAAGTTTTACCATTCTAAACTAAAGGATGATTAATAAGGCCCCGTTCGTTACGCACAGCAACAGACGCCGAAATTTCAATCAAATGCCTCATATCTCAGTTCCCCTTAAGTCTATGCTTTCGCAAAAATTCCCGTAGCTAGACATATGCGTGAAAATCACGTTAAGCCATTACTTTTGGAAATCGGAACTGTGAGTCAGAAGTTACGGGAGAAAATCTGATTCTGGACAGTTGGTAACCGCTATAGTGGTTGAAATTTTAGGCAATGCTAGCAATATTTGATAGCCGATATTTGCCCAGGGCGCAACCCCCAAAAATCATAGGCATGCCTTATAATAACGACAATAATGATTATGGACCTGCTGGCTCATAATTGAGACCTCGTCGTACTGCATACCAGATTATTTGTCCCGCCCCATCGGGGTCGTGCCAATCGGTGGGCATGAACATGACAGAATTCTTCAAAAGCAAGAAAATATTCGTGGTAAGACGCGCGATGTCTCTAAATTGTTGACTTTCGGCGCGGGCCTAGGATGGATCTAGTTTAGGCGATTTCCTGCCAAGCTGACATACTTTTTGAGCGGCGCGTTTTCAGCGACAAATTTTCACTTCTTCATTGTACACTACTGATTAACGTACCTTTGTAAGCTCCGCAACCCGGCTGGACCCTGGAGCCGCCATTTATATAAAAGTTTGTGTGTCCCCGAGGACGACCGTCTCCAAATCCGAAAGTTTGGCGCCAAACTTCTGCTACCGCGTCGTACCACGCACGAGCTCCTGAATGTAACACCACCACATAATCTGCGGAACTGCTGGATACGTGGTCGTCAGAAATAGCTGGATCCAAAGCTATTTATGAAGAAAAACATTGAAGCTGAAAGGTTTTGGCTGACTTTTGCATGCAAGCTCAGACTTTTGAGCGTAAGACGGTAAACCCGACTTTCGATCCGTTTTGTCTAGTACAAGGGCTTGTGCGTACTCGTTATGTGAAGCTTACGAGCTATAATATTCGTAAGGGGGCTAACACGAACCCAGATCACTCATCAATTTTTATGCCCATAGGCATCTACAAGAGCAAGTTTGAGTTCTTCATGTTCTAGATTCAATCATAATTCAAAAACGCAGAGAGAGTTATCCCGATGGGCCTGATTCTCAGTGTAAGGCGCAGTCCCCATGAGCATGCTTATCTAGACCGGCTGTCCTCTCAGCCCGCGTAGAAGAGTTTTCGTGTGAGTCCTCTTGATGAGGCGTATAGGTGGCTTAAAGCCTTGTGCAGGAATCTCATGTTTTCTAATGGGGATCCTGGGAAAAAGGTAATGCGCCATCCTCTTGTCTTTTCTAATGCGCTAATTTTATAATTATGCATGCTTCAACAAGTAAATACATGACTTGGTGGTAGCAACGACGGTGGAGATCTCCAGATAACTCGTTTCGTTATTAAAATTATGTTAACGAGGCTATATATTCGGGAACGTATTAAGAACTACTCGCTTGTGCCGTAAATTGCCTTAAAAGGGCACAGTCGCGGCACTAACGTTAATAGTCGCTTCTTGCTCGTGGGCGCAGTATAAAATGGATTTGTCGAAGCTTGCTTTCTTATTTTTAGTACGACGGGTTGTTGCTGGCACAGATAAGTTCCTTGCAAAGGGGTCCCTCGCACAATATAAATTCCATGATCTCGTCCACCTGTACGGATGATTTGTTGTTTTGCGTGACGACTGTTAATGATATAGTAGAAGCATGTATGAAGCACGGGGATGTGCAGCCCGACTTGGAAATGACTGCCGCATGACCGAGGCCGCATTTTAAGGTTTGTTTCAATATCGACCTCAAGTAACCCTCTTGTTTAAATGTCGGTAACCAATGGCGAATGATTGCTGAGGGATGCCATAATTTGGGCGGTTCAACCCATTATTGTATTCGCATCTTAAAAACTCATACGAATACTTCGGCCGTAGCGAGAAAACGGTTTCGGGAGGGACTCTAACTTCGTAATCTAGGGAAGTTGCAGACCATCGTGGCTGATACACAGATCCAAAAATGCTCGAGACGGCTGACAGCAATTTTTGGCTTCGGCTGCCACCATAGACACTCTAGTAATTCAATTTTTCGCCAAAATAGTTGCAAATCTTGAACCGCAGACCAATTATCAAAACTAGATCTGTACTGATTCTAAACTGAAGATGAGCCATACGACACTATTCACATCTTGAGAACTCCTTCGAACATAAGCCTTACCTGTGATTCTCCTGAGGTTAATGCTGTGTTTGAGTTTGAGGTATGTACCAATATAGTTGGACACCCTAACGCCTAGGGAGTATCCCACAACGTGAAACTGACAGGGCTTAGCGATTCCAGACTTTATGATCTTCACAATTACGTCAACAATAATTTCCGCTGCCTCCTTGGTGGTGCCCTCTGCGCCCTCAAACGTATTGGTATCTGCTAGGTAACCCCAATCTGCGATGATTAGGTTGACGTCTATTTGTTGCAGAATAGCTGTAAATGAAAAAATTGGGATTATACCCTTTGTGTTGCAGTTGGGTACCACGGAGATGTCATACAGGATTTTTTCGCTAGTTTCTCTGTTGCTTTTTCAAATACGTTCCTTTTAAATGTAGTAGGAATCGCCAATGGTTACCAACGATGGGGGCTGCTCGTCGAGAGCTGTAGGTAGCAATTATCTACTACGTGCCCCTGTAAGAAGCTGTGAAACTTGCAACCTTCGGGATAAACCACGTGGGAAAACCCTTCAGGAGGGAAGAATTTTTAGGTGAGCAAAACGTCACCTGAACCAGAAGCGAACTCCAGACCCTCCAAGGTAACTTGCAGTACTCCAGCCGTACAGCTAGAAAGGCCACCTTAAAATAGCTGTTACGGTGGAATCTCGATGTAATGAATGCTCAAGGGGCGCCAAAAATCCATATGTTATAACGAGTTATACGTTACACGCATTTCAAAAAAGCATTTCAAATTATTTTTATGAGTGGGGACCCAAAAAGCAATACGTCATATTGAGTAGGTACGTTATTTGCGTGTACTTTACAGCAAGTTTCCAGTGTAATGGATGAAAAGGTTTGTGGAAGTGATTATTTGATCCCGCAGGCGCGGCGGCTCACAAGTTATTCAGCTTCAGTGTTGCACACGTAACGCTGATACACACTGTACAAGGAGCGACTAAGAAACCCTTTTATCTTTAATGAAATTCAAAAGAGACGAAGGTACGAAGTAGTTTAACCTGAGCCTTGCAGAAAATTTTCAGATGAGCCCAAGATTATGAGGTAGCGAAGATGCGTATGTGCTTCAACGTGGAGCTCAGACGCCATGGCAGTAAGGAAAAAGTTTCCCTGCAGTGGGCAGCTCCGCTCCCTGAGAGTGCCTGCTAAGAACCCGTATCCTAGTCACTGGAGCCCAGCTGGGGAGCAACCTCCATCTCGTACCATAATCTTGAGCATTCAAATTGAGTCACATCTGCTGCGTGCTTCTGATTAGAGGGCCCACAAAGTGGCGCCTACGCTCCACACACGGTCAACCGGCCTACGCGTAGCATCGGCAAACACGCTAGTGTTAAAATATTTCTGTGCATTTTCACCCTTCATTCTGGCGTATGTGTACCGATTTTGATGAAAAGCCTACAAAACCAAAGGATTTCTGCAAGGTTTGGATTCACGTTTATGTGAACTACATTTTCATTTAGTATCCTCTCCTGTTTTGAATTTACGGAGGACACATTGCGCAGCTGCATTTCTTTGGAGCTAATTAGGTTTGAAATGATGTACTGTGTCTCCAGATCAAATGTACATGCTGGAACGTCGAGTAGTCGTTTCCATGCATAGACATTTAGAATATAGAAATTTGTCTGTCCGTACCTATAATATGAGAAGTCTTAATTCAAATGGTCTTAGAAAACCTTTACGCGATGGTAAGTTTTTTCCATTATATCAATTTATCTGAAGTTGTAACAAACAAGTAAACTAACTGTAAAATTTTCACAACAAAAGTTGAATGCACGGTGGAGACCACTAAACTGTGCATTTATCTACACGAAAAATCCAGCGAACGTATGTAAGCGTCATACTAACCCCAGCTACCGGTCATGTTATCTGTCCTCCTGAGATCAAACAGTATCTGCGTGTTACCAGTCCTATGCTCATACTGTCTTTCAAGAATATGTTTGAGCTCGCTTGAAAAACCAACTACCGTTAAGTGTTTCCTGTACAATAACGAACAGATCGTCATTTGAAAAACCATACAATTGAAATTTGGAAACCAAGTTTCCAAAACGCGTTTGTCAAGAGGTTTTCTGTACCAACCACTGGGTTTTGCAGCAAAGCCTAACCATTGTGCATTTTAGAATTCAGGCGCCGCGCGAAAGCCTACGTACATTTTCGTTGCTGCCCAGCAGAAACAATTTTTGCTCACATCATGCCAACTAAGTTGGGCTCAAAATGGCATAACTATTTTCGGCACTGCAGCATCCCAATTATCTCAATCTGAGCGGTAACGTTAAGAGCTTCCGCATGTGACTACAGCTGCGTTGCGCAACATGAGTGAAGCCCATTTGAGTAGCCCGAGCCCAGCCCTGGCCTGCCCGATGCCCATCGGGCATGGGCGGATGTGGGCGAGCTATTCCAGAGCCGGATATGCGGTGGGCATTCATTTCTGACAGGCTTTCGAATTGGGCGGGCATGGGCAGTCGCACGACTTATGGGCTTGGGCTCGGGTGTCCACAATAGCTGAAAGAAACAAGAACTTGCTCTTTTTAGGCAGTTTCTGACCGGAAAATGCAGCAAGTTCCAGAGAAATAGCTTTAAACGTCTCCATTAATTCATACCATGTGTAATTACAGCCGATGAAAAAGCCGATTGGCGCGTGAAGTGAGCTGGAATACACGCCTGTTTTTGTGCTCTTGCAAAAATATTAATTTTGGGAGGAAAAAGTGAAGGATATCATCCAAATTTTTTGTGGAAAGGAAGCCCTCGGACCGAAGTTCGTAATGGAGGTATGACCGGCGTTATATTTTCCTTTCTTATAAATTTTTTATTCGAAAATAAAAATTATTTGGATGAGATAGAGGAGAAGAGGGAATGGAGAGAACTGGCGGGGTACTTCTCATGCTCACTGGAGGAGCCACGCGTCAGTTCTCAAAGAATAGTTCCCTTTTCACTCAGGAGATGGCACATAACACCTTGTCTACCAAATGTAAACAAGCATGTGCCATTCTACAA
>JAQFYD010001705.1:0-11388 GCA_034694225.1 Bourletiella hortensis
ATCCAGCATCAACATTTTATTTACGCAGGTCGGGATGGAAAGATTCAGGGGAAGAATGCTGGAAAGGAACGTTTGGGAACAAGGGTCGTAAACTGCCATGTGCGTCTTCAGCGCCATCTTTGAAGTTGGAAATGATTTGCAATGATGAGAGCGACCCTTGCGGACACCGGTAGACTCTAACATGTGTGTGTACGGACTACGGCGACAGCAGGGATTCAAACTGACAAAGCGTTCCCGCCTCTGCTCTGAGAATACAATAGCTGTGGCTTCCTGTTGGACGTGAGAAGTGGTTTTTCCAAAAAGTCCAATAATTTTTGGAAAAATATATCATCTTTGGTGATTAGTCCTGTAATAAGACTACAACAATGAAATTAGTTCGGTAAGGGAGTATTCTGCATGTATTGTTGATCCGTAGATTTTCGTTTTGTTGGAGGAAAATTGCAGTGAATTTGATCGATTATGTCATGAATGAATTCACAAGGAGATATTGATTTTTTTGAGATTTGATAGGGTTCTTGCTGTTTATGAGAAATAGTCGTAGGTATTTTGGTACGTAATAGTTCTGAAGTTTAGATGCGGCGAGTGTGAAAGTAGTTTTGAAGAAATGTAATCTGTGTAGGTTTTGGGTGACAATTGTCGGGGAAGGGACTTAGGCGGTGAAGCGGGCTCCGGCTTCCGAAGTTATTTTGAGGAATAAAATGGGGAGTAAGAGTTAAACGTAAAGTCGATGCATGTCTGTTTGTATGTTTGTTTTATTTTAAAGCCAATTGCGTTCAAATAGAATCTTGACGATGCAAATGTGGGGTTTACACGACAAGATAATAGATCTTTGACGGAAGGAAGAGACTAGTTTTTTGGTCAGGTCATGGTGCTTTGATAATAGAATTACATGAAAAATGAATGTAAGAGGGTATCAAAGGTTTGTTTAAGAATATCAGGAAATTTAATGACTGATTGATGTGAATGAGAAATGTTGTTTTGATGAAAATATCATTGGAGGATGTATTTTTCTTGGTTCCGGTCGAAGGTTATGTTAGTTATGAAGGGTGTCTGCACTTGAAACTGTCTAATGTTGATTGGGTCACGAAAGAACGGACCTTACTCTTTTCTATGATTCATTTAAGTACTTGAAACTATGTCGTAATTAAATATTGTACTATAACAAGTTTGTTGTCTGTTTTTGTTTCAGGTTTCTAATGCAACTAAGTCACGAGACGGTGACGATAGAACTTAAAAATGGAACCATCGTCCACGGTACTATTCAAGGTGAGTCATTGTCACTTACAAATTTGAATTGATTATACGCACCAGATTCAGTATTTGAATCGGGTATCAAAACTCCTGGTTTGGAATTGGGTAGAGGTTCATGGGATAAATTTAACAAGGAATTTCTTTTGCTTAGGTGTTGATGTTGCCATGAACACGCATCTAAAAGCCGTGAAAATGACGGTGAAGGGACGAGAAGCTGTGATGCTAGAAACATTAACAGTTCGAGGAAACAACATTCGGTATTACATCTTACCTGATTCACTCCCGTTAGAAACCCTACTGATCGATAATACGCCCAAGGCTAAGGCTAAGAAGAAGCAGGAGGCCAAGAGTAAGTTTATTTTACAGATCTTAAGTTGGATGTTGCAACTTTTCATCAGATTTCAGAGAGTGAAAAATTATTCTAAATTTTGTTTTTCTATTGCAGCTGCTGCAAGAGGTAGGGGTCGAGGAAGAGGCAGAGGCCGAGGCACACGTGGAGGTCCTCGAGGAGGTGGTGGTGGAGGTGGCCGGGAAGGCGGCGGTGGTGGTGGTGGCGGCGGCGGCCGTGGCCCTCGCCGATGATAGCTCCATAGACTTATTTTGTATGATATATAAATGGTATGTGTGAGGATTTTTGTTTCACCAATAAAAACGTCTTGATTTTCCAGTTTTATTACATTCTGTACACCTAACACATGTAGTTCTTTGCTAATGTCTAAAAATTTTGAATTTTCCCAATTCTTCTTCTGTAAGTCAAATTGCAAATTTTTGTGGTTAACAAATCCGTGCTATGATCATCATGGAATAAATGCTCTTGGTTTCTCTTTCACTTTTTGGGGAAGTTACTCTAATTATAACAATGTAACAATCGCAGGAGCCAAATCTGGGTAGGACCAAGTGCAGTGCCCATACGTACAATAACAATAATAATAAGAGTAATAATTCATAATAATTATATCTGTCAACACTACATAAATGAAACATTTCAAACTTCTAAAAGTTACTTGTACATATACATATAAATTAAAGATAAACGTACATCCTCAGCATTATTACGACCCTAACCGAATCCTCCATAATTAAAAGATACAACAGAATACTTAATTAATTGTACACTCTACATGCACAGGAAATTTTGAATTATTACATTTATGAGAAACGCTGACGCTGCTGTGGACGTTGAAATCCTGTACACCATAATATTTTTTTTCCTCATTTCTTGTGATGAACTAAAAACGTTGTTTGCTTTTCTGAGCTTCAATCAAAACAGTTGATATACAAAATTCGAAGTTTAACGTTTTCAGAGTATAAATAATTAATTAATAAGTTTTAAAAATTTTAAACTTAATTAATTGTAATGTTACTACTCCGGAGTCTCTTGTGAGCTCTGTTAAAGGACTCATCGGAGGAATTGTTGTCGGAGTCTGTTCCGCATAAACTTATCTCCAGATTCCTTTTGCGAAGCGTCGAGTCACTAATTGGAAGTCTCCCTTTAAAGTCTCCGTTCTCTTTTGGATTGCGTCCGTTAGCCGAGGCCTTTGACGGCGCTTCATCTATTTCTATTATTTGGATTCCGTCGTCGTCATTATTAGGCACTATAAAACAATTTCATACATTTGGAAAACATTAGACTCATACCTTGCATATACCACCTTATACACACTATATTATATGTAACAAATTATACATCAAAATGCAATTCAAGCGTGTATAAAGCCCGGTATGCGTGCAGCAGAGCTTGCGCAGACACAAAAGTAGACAACATGCTACCCAGCATCATTCTCTCCCTTTGCAATACGCTCTAACTGCAGCTACAAAAAATAGCCCCCAGGCCAAATAGACATAAAAGGTTAGTAAACTCACTGTTTCTTCGGGAAGAAGAGCCTTGCGGAGTAATAGTGAGAGATCCTTTATTCCTCAATGAGGGATTCGAGTTCGCTAGCGGTTGTGGTATAATGGTTATTTCATCGTTTATTTTCATGGCTTTGAATGAATTATTCTGGTTTGTCGGGGCAGAGACTGGTCTCGATGTGACCTGCATCTGGCTGGCTCGGTTGCTGTTGCTATTGTTGCTGTTTGTGGGTAATGGTCGACGATCATTTTTCTTAGCCGTCATACTATGCGCAGAGTATACGTGGCTCTCGAACAACTTGTACATGCCAAAAGTTGCTGTGCATACGGTGCACTTGTAAGACAAATGTGCAGGCTTCAACGTCACATTGTGGTCTTTGGCAACGTGTGCTAGCAATTTCCATTGGTAAACCTGAAAGATAATAAATATGATTTAATTACAACGAGAACCAAAATGATAAAAACCTTTACTGGTGGTAAACAACTCGTGTTTTATGTTAGATAAGTCATACCTTTCCACACAATGGACATCTTCCGCTATCCCGGCCAGTGTTAGCGGCATCCTGCATTGACGATGTTACCAAACCGTGTGAACCGAGGAGATGCCTCTCCAGACCTTGATCAGTGAAGAAGCGGAACTGACATTTTTGACAGTTCAGAGGAGGTTTATTGTAAATCATCTTTGGATGAATCTTGACTTTATGAATCCACTGCATGTGGTTCCTCAATTGGTCCAAATCCTGGAAATAATAGCGAGCATTAGTATGACATGAGTTACACAAAAACTGTGTAAATATAGATCTAGCTGGCCAAAGTGAGGGGTAGTAGACTCACCTTGATGTAACCATCACAGATTTCACATATAACAAATGATGTTTTTCCGGCTCCTCCCTGTGCTTGCTTCGCCTGGTTGGACGAAGCAGCTGCATTTGCCCCTGACTGTCTGGGCAAGGGAGTAATCGATATACTTGGCTGAGTCGATGGTTTCGCGTTACGCAACGACTGCGAGGCACTCTGTAAATAAAACAAGGAAGGGGAGGTTACAAAATGGCTGCCTAGAACAACACGTAACTGATAATTTTAGAATGACTGTGCTTACTTTCTGCACAGACGATGATCCAGGTCCTCCCATACTACTAGGCAGAAGACCCAATTTCGATAAAAACCCGCTTACATTTCCACCTGCAGCTCCAGCTACTGAAAGAGGTCCTCCAACGACCTAACAGATAATCCCAACATTATTCACTTGTTTTGTTAACTATGTCCATCACTTAGTCAAGCTTCTAAAAATCGTGACGTACCTGTTGAAGGAGTTGGTTATTAGTTAAAGGAATATGTGACTGCGAAAGACCCAGTCCTCCGCCACTTCCAGAGGCTCCGCCGGAACGCATTAGCAGTCCAACTAAAAGAAAAAAGATAGTTTTTTGTCAAAAAATTTGTACTCATCATTTTTTACTTTGACAACACGGACAAACGACATAACAAATTACCCGGCAAATTTCCACCCCGCTGTAGATGAGATGACATCGAAGGGGGTTGCATCTTCGGACTCGTACGAATGAGTCCGGGAACAGGCTTTGACTTTGGTGCTTGTAATAAAGGTGGCATCGGCATCTTTCCTCCAGGGAGATACTTTGGAGCAATACTTATAAAGGGAGAGGCTGCACCGCGTTGTTGAGCTCCCATAAACGCGGCGTTCATCGGAGTTTGTGGGAGAAGTCTACTCTTGGCTAACTTAGGCAATTTCGCCGGTGTATCCCAATCCAGTGGAGGTTCAAGGTTCTTTTCGAGTTTAAACCTCTTTGTACATCCTATTAGATGACGATTTAATTTAGCTTTCGAGTTGTCTTCAAATGCGCAATTCGGACATTGGTGGTATGCGGGGGCCCTTTAAAAGAATCAAATCAAGTTGAATTAAATCATTGGACAGATACAAATAAATTTAGATGATGATAAACAAAAAAGAATCCATACCTTTCTAAACGAGGCATGACCATATGTTCAGCTTCCATGTGGAATAAAATTTCGTGCGGAACTCGGGTAGTGTACTCACAAAAATTACATCGATAACTGTAGTTCCTCATGTGAGGTGTTTCTAAATGTGCAGACATTACTAAACTGGACTCGGTCTTGAAATTACAGAAGGTGCACTTCTTAGTTTCATATCTAAATGGTTCATTATTTTCCTTGCTCTCTTCCAAATTCTTTTTCAGGGAGATAATGCTTTGTTGAGTTTCCATTGACACTGTTTTACTTCGACTTCTGTCTTTTTCCTTCTCAGCCTTTCTCTTCTGCATCTTCAGCAGATCAGTTTGAACAAATTCTTGAACCAGGCTCATGCCAACATTCATCAAAAGTTTCCCTACTGGACCTTCGAAGTAGTTGTCTGTACTAGCTTTCTTCTCAACAATGTCATCTTCTGGAACAACATCGTCACCGCTGGCAACTTTGGCCTCTCGATCCTTTCGCATCGCTGTACCCAAGTCCTTCATAGCTTCTTTCAGTGATTTTTCACCCGAATGCTCGAACACATAGGGCACAATAAAGGAGGGAGCTTCGATTAAAAACGCATCATCTGGGATGTCATAGGCGTTTGAGTATTTAAAAGAATTATCTCCCACATTGGACGTGACACTCGAATTTCTTGAACTACTACTAGTCAAATCTTGCTGGTGTTGCTGTGACTTGTTCGAGGGTGTGGAAGACGATTTTTCCAGAGGAACAGGACCTTTGCCCGATAAAATTGCATTAGTATCAATGATAACTAAGGTTGGCTCCTTCCCCGGCTCTTTCTTGCTATTTGCCAACTCCACAAGACTCTTAGTATCATTGACCACAATCGTAACTTGGTCATCCTTTCCACTACTAGATTCATTATTAGCCTCCTTCACCGCTACCTTCTTCATATTCAACACTGTACCCTGCCCATCCTCTGACTTGTCCTCACTGTCCAAAACTTCGGAAAATGGATCTTCATCCGCAATTTCCATCACATCTTCATCCTCCAGTCCCTTATTACGACTGCTGTCATTTGTTTTACTACTAATTCTACTGCTTGCTTCTTTGGTTGTCTTCTGCTCAAGTTCTTCTATCTCTCCTTCGTCCTCCTCCTCCTCTTCCTCTTCTTCCTCCTCATCATCAAGTTCGATTACATCCTCCCCAACCTGAAGATAAAAATTCAATTTCAAAACGTTATGATGAAAAACGTTTTCGAAAATATGCATGACGATTTTATCGCTACTACTACTACTACCACCAATTACTCACCTCCATGTCACCACCATTCTCCTCCGCCAAACCGGAATTATTCAGAGCCGGTATTTTCTTAGATTTTATAAGTTTTTCAGTCTCATTCCCCTCCTCCTTTGCCCCACCATCTTCTCCTCCCGATTCCGCACCACTATTCTCCTCTTCTTCATCATTATTAATATTTTCGCTCCGTTCCTCCGGTTCTTCGTCCAACACTTCAACTTCACCGTCTCGCTCGCCCTTGTCTTCCATACTACACTTTTCTGCACACACACAAAAAGATAATTACCCCCCGTCACAATTTTTTCCACAATTCACAACAATCACTCCACCGAGTCTACAAAATTCGTGCCTTTCATGAAAAATATAATGAAATGATCCGGCTTGTAAGGAAATTGGATCTTTTACTACAGTAAGTAGAGAGAAAGAAGGAGAGATGCAATGTGTGCGGCCTATGTGTCTGTCCGTACTACCAGAAAGCAGAATGAATGCCTAGATGATGAAGAACAAGTGAATACTATTTGTGAGATAGAGAGGCGCGAAAAAAGCATTGGTGAAAGCAAGAGGAATCAAGTTAACATACCCAGGAAGGACAAGATGAGGATTCACAGTTGAATTTCAATTGACACAGGACTAATTTCCGGTTCTTTCTCGGGGTCAAACACTACGACTGCAAGTAAGGACACTCGGTCAAGGTGCCAATTGCCAATTTCTAAACGGAAAGATGGCGACGGCTTGTCACGTGAGCTATACGTCAACAAAAGGAAAAGCGGATAACAATATCCAATGAACGAAGGGGACTACCAAAGGAAAGATGACGCAGCGGTCCCCTAAATCGGCGGGGGAAACGGGAGGCAAAATCTAGGTTGTGGGGAGCCCCAGCACACCGCCGCCCATTCGGCCATTGAACCTGAGAAAAAATATCCGGTTGTGCCCTCATCATCGTCCGCAATCAAATTCTTCAACCATCCATTTTATTCCCCCTTTAATAGTTCATAACAAGATCCCTTTAATAATCTCTAAAAGTCAAAGTCTTTCTCCCAAACAAAAACAACATCTTCCCTTCTTCCGTCATCACCGTTCTTCATCATGACCTTTGCATAGAATCAACGTTTGCAAATTTTATTTTTCAGTCTGTCTAACTAAATACACACAACTGACTGTCCTAGTCATGATCATCTTCTTATTCACTATATGACCTTGCATTTAGTCTCAGAACCTTGCCAATAGAACGACAGTCTGTGTCAACGTGTCCATGCCAGGGTCATCATTATTGCGCCTTCAGAAATAGCGTGGATTGCACCAGGGCTGATGATCATACTGTGATGGACAGGACATGATGGCAAATTCAGTCATAATATGTTGACCCTTGGTGGACAGTCATAGTAGATCATGGGCCTTGGCATCTTTAGAATTTGATGATGGTCAGACGCTGCGACTTGAGAGGAGGATGATGATGCTGATGTTGATAGGAAGTTGGAAGAGATTATGATAAGGATGCCTCATAACGGTAAATTGTTTAAGAATGTTGTTGTTGAACATTTGAAACTTTTTAGTTTGGTTTAGGAAGAAGAAGAAGGAGAGGAGGACCTGGAGGAGTTTTCAATGCTGAATTATATAACGCAATGATGATTTTTTGAGCAAATTTAAGTGAGGGTGTGCAGAGCAAGAAGAAGAGACCTTGTTGGCAGGGTTATGTTAGAAACCGCGTTGGTGGTGTTTGTTGATGTGGTAATGTTAATGTTGAGTGTATGATACTAGCTAGTGCTTTTAGTTGTGTTTTTAGTAATGCCACCAGCGTGTATTGAACTAGCGTTATAGTGTACATTTGTGTGTGTGTGTGTCTGTACAACATTGGTGTGTGCATGAGTGACTGCTTGAGTTGAAATACTACTACTTACTAAAATGCTCGTTGCTGGCTGTTGTACTAAAGCCTCTTCTGTTGATCAGGGATACTACCAGGACTCCCAGCAGTCACTCTCATGGTGCATGTTCAAAGTTTGGCCTTATAGTAGTTTTGTTGGCGGATATATAAAACACCTACTTGCACACATGTACTCAAAAACACGCTAGCGAGTTGAAAGACACACACACAGAAATACACATACACGCAGGGGTTGAAAAATATAGAGGTAGCCCAGTATAACTGGTAAACTCTACACACATAATAATATATGTATTGAACCAAGTTGGAAGATTTGGGTCAGCACGCCTCTTTGCGGCCGCCGGCCGCCATCATTCCTTTCCATGCTTAAAACCCTTGACTAAAAGTGGTAATTAGTGGAAATTAGTCGAAAATTTAGATACTGTCTTAAACTTCTCCAGGTGCTTGTACATGGTTCCTAATGAGTATCCATGGGACTAAAGGGTTACTGGATTTGATGGCATTAGTACAAAATGAAACTTTTGCCATGCTGAAGGTTAATGCATGGATAGGGTCTTGAAGAAATGCTAAATTGATGTTGAGCAGCTACATGAGAACGTTACTTATGGGGCCAAGCTTGCTGGGTCACAGGAGCATGAAAATTGTTGTCATGGTAGAGGGGAAGTTGATGACAAGTTAGAAGTTTAGTTTATGTATGGGATTAAAGGAAGAATAGATGAGTTGAATGTCCATATTGCACTTTGTTTCAACAGTAGTCATGATAATTATTAGATGGGTTGAAGAAGGCAAGGTTGAATACTCAAATGTATTTAGGATCTCTCCGTGTGAAGATATTTACTTTTGCATTACGGTGTGTTAAGAGGTGGAGAATGAGATGTACCGGCACAGGTGAAAATGAATGGATGCTTACATGAATAGATCATTGGGCATAGTGAAACATTATCAAAGTACACGTCCGTAGACTCTGGCTGCCTTTTAGTAGCATAGACTTTATTTAGAAAATGTCAGTACTGGTAAGTGAGATATATACAGGAGAAAAATTATCACAATAGTAACAAGAAGAATAAACGCTTGCGAAAAAAATCTCAACTACTATCATCTTCATCATCATCTTCTTCGTCGTCAAATGATAACAGACTCTTATTCTTTACTTTCTTGGCCGTAACTTCCTTCTGTAGTTTGCTCTTTTTCCCTTCCATCTCTTCAGCTGACCGCTTGGCAGGCTGCTTGTAAACTATCTTCTTATTAGGGTCGGAAGAATCAGCGTTCTCATCCTCTTCGCCTGAAATCAAAAGAATGTGACTTTACATGATGAACGGACGGGGTGAAAAGTATTGCTGCATTTTAAGAAGTTACCTGCAAAAGCTCCTAGTTTCTCGGCTTCTTCCTTTGTCAAGTCTCCAGATTTAAGGACTACAACTGTTGGCAGTTCATCGTCCCGATCGCGAAGATCATCATCCTCGCATTCACCCAACTCTTCTTTCTGAAAAGTGGACGGAATACACGGAACTGAATTACTAGCTCAACACAAAAACTGTCGCAAACGTTGGGCAGAAAAAGCATGAAGGTATCCTTAACGACTATAGGTCTTGCGTATATAGGTCTATGAGATTTTATTGCAAGGAAGCGTCTAAAATATGATAGAACCGTTTGTAGAGGACTGACTCTTGTCAAATCAGGCCATCAGTTATCACTAATTCATAGCAAAGCGATTTTATACGCATTTCTCCATTCACACCAGCACAATATCAAGTCACCCCGCAAACTCAACATTTCATGGCATATGCACTACAAATACTTCACAGCTGAAAGCCTCCAAAGGTTAAGGAATATGTCATTTTTTGTGGGTCCTTCACAGAAATAGTATATTAGGATTAAACTTGTGCAACAACGTTTGCTAGCAGGGAGGTAAGAGGTAACGCTACCAGAATGGGATTATGGGATTCTAAATACACAGTATGTACATACTTATTAAAGCCATGCAAACACTACGAATGACCCTTAGCATGTGGGAAACTGCAAAACTGAAATATTTCGTAACCCTCATAGGAATTTACCTTGGTGTCTACAGTTGGCCCTTCCTTGTATCCCATTTGTTCCTTAATTCTGCGGAGAAAAGCCGGCTCAGGTGGTTTGGTGAATGAAACTGCATTCTTCTTTCCTCCTCCTCTCCCTCCCATCCTTTCACTTCAGCAATTCAAGATTCTGGTCACCTAAAAACCACAACAATGCATTCAAATTTGCGGAAAACCCAGAAAATCATCCAAGTCTCCGTCCAGCGGTCAATAACGCTACTACTACTTCGACTGAATATCAAAATTATCACAGCTCTATGAACTTATGCGAAAAGCTGCTGCGGAATTTCACTGGGTGAAAGCATGATCGAACCCACACATATCCCATTTGCACAAAACTGTTTACCGTAACAGCTTCCGTAAATATAGTAGCACTAATTCTGCATACTTCTACAACTATGTTCATCCCACAATATAGCTGTCACCCGACTTAGCGAGGTCAATGCGATGACACTGCTTTTACCATGGGCTTCCCTTGTCTTCATGGCAACAAACAAATGACAACAGTTTGAAACATTTGACTAATCAACGCCGCAGCAGTGCAGCAAGAAAATCCATTCTTGTGAATCCACAAATGTAGTTCCACAATGGTCATCGAAGTCCTGACCTGCTCATGACTGATCATGACCTCACGTACGTACCAAGAAGCCGGGCTTTCAGTTCGCACGCAACTGAACACAAACTGGTTACATGGATATAAAGTTTCTATAGATACACAGTAACTTCTCACCTAGAATTCTGCGTAATCCGATCTCTCCTTTGATGCTGTCTTTGCAGTTATGACAACCGTATTTCCGCTGCAGCAGTTACAACAATATTTCGGGTATTCTTCGGCCTCAACCCGTCATCTTTCTTTTGAAATGAATTCTTACACCCATTAAGGGGAGTTGGTTAGGTATAACGCAAAAATTATTTCTTGCTATCAAAGTGGTCGAAGTCAACGAAATCAAACAATTTTTCGATTGAATTGAACGTTCAAAACACAATCAAGGAATTCGCCGTCAAAAATGCAAAGTTGAAAGCACTGAAAAGAGCGCGCTTTCACAGACTTTCACGTTCATCTGAAACTCAATGGAA
>JAQFYD010001706.1:0-11375 GCA_034694225.1 Bourletiella hortensis
TGCTTTTTCTGCACTGCTAATGTGTGTGCAGTGCAGCTTAAAGGATATGTGATGACTTTGCACCTGACTTGTGTATGTATGTATGGATGGATGGAAATTGGATTGGTGGATATTCAATAAAAAAGCAGGATATGGATTCTGACTTGGTTTAGAGAGACATAGAGAACGGAAACCATATAAAAGTATTGGAAAGAAAAAGTTGATTTTGAAGCGAATGACGATGATGATGATGCTGGTGGAAAGAGGAAAATAATAGATGATGATGCTTTGGGGGCAAAGAAACAAGAGAAGTGAGTTGAACAAAAAGTGAATGTCTAATATTCTATAGAGTCGTTCATGTGGATTTGTCTCGATTGGATAGAAATGCTTGGAGGACTGACTAGCAGCTATTGGTGAATAATAGGTTGGATTTTTTTTCGCTTCGTTCTCTTATGCAAAATGCATGCAGAGTAATGGAAGTAGAGGTAGTAGAAGACGAAGTCGTCGGGAGAACAAAGGGATCGAAATGTTATTTACTAAAAGTCAAATTCTGACATTTTCTAATTCCTACTCTCCCTTTTCTTACAGTAGTAGTAGCTATCGAGTCCAAATGAGCCTGTAACATTAGGCTGTGAGTTAGCTGGGACAAAGTTAGCCAGAAGGCTATTCATGTAATATTAAGGGAAGAGGAGGGAATCATGGTAGGGAAAAGTACAAGGATGACTACTGTGTGGTAAAAATGGAATGAAAGTTTATAGGAGCTAGTCTGTGGTAGTGGTAATATGAGAAGGATAATGATGATGATGACGGTCGTGGTGAGAGATGGATGACTTAGAAAGAACGTGAGATTCTCTAGCGTTACGATAGGCAGTAGGTTGACTGACTGACTGAATGGGAAAGAAAGCAAGATTGATATGACGCCTATTACAAATTCGAAGGGCTAATCAGATTTGTTCTGACGTCGTCGTCGTCGTAGTAGTAGTAATAGTAAAAAATCTTGTGTATAACATTGCTTGAGCCAACAATCAAGGAATCCCATTACGTTCTGTATGTATGAATGAATGCATGCGTCGGTGTCTGTGTGTATACATAGCGGCGCTATATATATATACGTAGGATGGAGAATGACACAAGGGAAGTGCCAGCACATTATGAAGGATTGGAAAGACACGCACATTACATTACGATTTCCAATCTCAGATCCCGTTTTTTTGTGTTCAGGGGTAATAGGTTTTCGGTTTCTTGAGGGTTCGGATGATTTTGAGGGAAATGCACTACTACTGTAATACTTACTTTGTCCGATTGGGATGAGGATGAGAGGAAGATGATGATGGTAGTGTTGTTGCGGATGATGACTGTTTTAAACACTTACAGCTCCATGAAGATGAAGAAGTGCTGGCTGGATGTTCTTTCTTTCGTTCGTTCCTTCTGCAGCCACTTTTACTTGAAGCATTATAACACTGACATTTTATTATTATTGATTGAGAGCTCACAAACTGTCGTTCCATTAATGTAAGAAGAAGGCGAAGAAGAGAAGTAGGAATTTGGACACATTTAACTTTGTTTTTTCTTTCTCTCTGAGTGACACTAACGGAAAGGTATACTGTATTCCTTTGCTGTTAGTGTCTGTAGTTGTTCATTTCTTATTTTTTTCCATGTGCGATAGCTTCACGTGAATTCACTGTGATATACATTGTAAGCTCCGCCGCTTGCAGCCTTGTGTTTCTGTAGGCTTTATATTTGTATGTGTTTGAGTGTGTGTCAATGGAGGAAATGAAATTTGTGGGGGAGATGTAGTAGAAGAAATATACGTGAGAGAGAGAGAGAGAGAGAGAGAGAGATAGAGAGAGAGAAAGGAAGAAAGAAAGAAAATAAGTTGTGTATAAATGAAAGAGACAGCTGATTGTGGTAAGATCAAATTGGAAATAACTGCCAAATGAGTTGGTGTCAATCCACTGTGGCACCCAACTCAGCTCTTTCTCCCTGTCTCTATCGCGTTATGTCTCTGCTCGCTCAAACAACTCTGCTGGCTCTTTTTCCTAGGGAACTTTCTTGTGAATTGAGTGAAAATTTCAGGTGCGTGTATTTGTGTATTTCCCCATGTTTTCCGTCTCTGTCCCTTCCTATCCACGCTGCTTCTTAACTATTTTCTCTTTTTGTTTGCGTCACTGTTAGAAAGAGTATAATGTCCAGTCAGCAAATAAATGATGTCATTTGTCCAGGAAAGTAATGCTGTCACAGTTGGATTTCACGGTGTGGTCGGGTTGTGTGCGTGTAGTATAGGGAGAAAATGTGCTAGCATTGCTCACCATTTCTGCGTTGGATTTGGACTGATTTTTAGGAACTTGGATGGGATTTTCATGGTAGGAGATCAGGAGTGAAAATAAGGAGGAAAATTGGTTCGGTGAATGAAAAAAAAATGTTATGTGAAAGATATTTTTGGATCACGATATTATTGCACAGAATATAGAAAAATGATGTGTTCAAGGTTTCTATATTATTATTATTGTTATTATTGTGAATGGGTTCGAAGGAGCAGCCGAGGAGACAAGAAGAGTGAACTCGTTCCTTTTTTTATTGTCTCATATGCAAATGAAAGGGAAGTTGTCTTGTAGGGAAAATAATTACGGTAACGTCAGTGGTGATGACAATGATTTACTATTGTTGTTTTTTCTCTTATTGTTCAACTCAACTTGATGGATACTTTTTCCTTCTACTAAGCTAACGGAGGAGAAGAAGGAAAGAGGAAAGGAGAATATGGGAAGGGAGAGACAGGAAAAAGAAGAAGACGACGGTGGTGGTGGCGAAGAGCGAGGCGAAAGTTAGAAGAAGAACAGGAGGAGAAGGATGAAGTTGTGTGCGTTTGTAGACAGAGAGAGAAAGAGTTAGAGAGTGAGATAGATAGAGTTCTCTGTAATATGGAGGGAAAAGTTTCTCGTACGTGTGTGTATGTGTCTGTCTGAGAGAGAGAGTATGTCTGATGTGACAAACACAAGTGTGGCTTTGTTTGGACTAATTCGTGTCAGTGTTGAACTTGACTGACTTCTATACAAGTGTCTTCTGTTCCTGACTTGTTCTTTAGTATTAGATCTGGATAGATAGATAGCTCAAGTATTATTCTGTTGTAGATGCTGTTAGTTAGTTAGTTCAGGTGTGTTTTTAGGCCAAGGTACGAATGAGCAGACAGACTTGGAGAAAAACAAAGCTTATGGAGAAGAGGAGGTTGAGAAGGAATAGAAGGAGGAGAAAGAAGAGCGTGGGAGATAAAGCATTTTTATGGGGAAATAAAATGAAAAAATAATTAGGATCAATATCACTGTGATTCCTCTCGCTTTTCTCGGTGCTTTTTGCTTTCACTGATTCACTATTGCAGTGATGCACACGTGAGTGTGTGTTTCAGTTGTGCTAAACAGCAGCAGCTGGAAGGAGTCACCGGGAGTAAGTAGTAGTAGAAGAAGAAGAATGTGTGCTGGCTGAAAACTCTGTGTTAAAATTAACTGGAAAATTAGTATTGGTAGCAGCAGCAGGAGCGGATGCAGAAGAAGAAGCAGTAGCAGATGATAGTTGAGATGATGTTGTTTTTGTTGAGGATGTTCGTATTTTCTTGTGTGATTTCATGGTTGGATTTTTCTTAATGTTGTTTCACATAGTATAGTATTGATATGGAATGAGAATTTTTTGGGGATACTTGTTATATATAGTTGGTTTGTAATATATTTTTACGTTAAAATTTTTGTTATGTTGTTTTTTTGCTTCTGTGGTGGAAGGAGAGTGTGTTTTTTGGTATGAGAAGAATAAATAGCAAGTTGGGAAGATGATGGGTTAAGAAAGAAGTAAGGGGATTGAGTTTGTTGGCAGAACATAGGGAAAACTAGCTATTTTTAGTGTTGGTTTGGCTTCCTGTGCAGGAATGAGTGCCTACCAGACGGAGCTTGGTGGATAAAAACGGTGGACGGGTTAGGAGCGGAGTTTTTGCGGCTACTGGGAAAGAGAAGGAAGGATTGCTGGCTGTATATAGAGGAGAGAAGGGCTGCTGGCGCAGTATTTACGCGGCTAGAAGACACAGCAGTAGTTGTATGGAGCAAGAGCAAAAGAGAGAGTAGAGGAGAGTCGGAGCAGTAGAGAGCAGTTTGGGCTGCTTTTGCTGCTGCTTCTACATGCTAACTTGGGTAAGAGTGAAGGAGCGCGGATGAGCGCATGTCGGTGATCAGGATGATCGAGAAAAATTTTATACATTTTTTCGGTCTACTTTACCCACTGCACTGTACTGGGTTACTTGCCAGCTTCTTCTTGTTATATACGTACATGAAATTCCCTTTTCTTGCTCCCACTCTATAGGAGAAGAAGAAGAACTCTCTCTCTCCCTTCCTTTCACTCTGTGTCCTACTGCTTGCAAGCAGGAGGAAGGAATGTATGCTCTTTTTCCTTTGCTTTTGCTTGAATAAATGGCCTGTATCAAATTTCTATGTTACTTGACTACAGCGACTCTTCTTTCTCCTCTCTCTCGCTTTCTCTCGCGTCTCATTTTTTTATCTTGACGATTTTGCATTGCGCCATGCCACATTCTATCACACTTTGTCTTATGCTTCTTCTGGTTCTTCTTGCCCACTGGCTCTCTTGTTGTACGTATAATAGTTCAAGTAACCATCTGGACACATTTTATGTCCATTTTCTCATTTCTTGTCACAGCTACTGTGCTATTTTTTTCTTAAAAAAATGGACTGACTGCCAGTCTTATTAGATGTTGTCTGACTGAGCAGAGTGACAATGACAGGGAGGGAGGGATGGAAGGAAGGAAAAGTAGATTGTGAATGCTGCTTGGACTTGTTATTATTTTTTTAGATTTTGCTTTCTGGTGACTGCATATTGGAAGATGGATAGTGCGGGGGGATAGAATGGAAGCAGAAATAATGTAGAGATGGATGGAGAATACATCTGGAGGAGCAAGTGAATTTTGCGTGATTTTAAAGAGGACAGAGGAGTCAAGGCTTGGTTGTTTTGTCGTGTCTGGCTCTGTGTGTTTTCATGTTGTGCATGTGCATATGGAGCTAGCTAGCTGTAGCTATGAGAAAGGGATTTGTACCACAAAATCATGTTAAGGAATAATTGGAAGGCACCTTCCACCACGGCTACATACTACAATCTTTTAATGGAAACTGGGAATGGGCATGAGACAGAGTTAGAGAGCGAGAGTTAAATTTGCCAGCTGACATGGGTCCTATTGGTCCTATTTAGTATACAGTTTCCGAGAGACTTATGGTACTTGATCTAACATTGTAGAGACTATGGATATTTGAATTATATGAAATGTTCGTGTGAAACGCGTTGGACCTTAGCCGTATTGGTAGTAGTAGCAACAGCAGCAGCAGAAGAGATGCTAGCTGGAGAAAATAGAAGCTGTGAGACAGGGACAGAGTAGAAGAAGAGCTGGGAATTATTCAACTAGAGCACATATATATACAAGTCTGGAAACATATATGTGTACAGGGACGGTCTAAATGTAGAAAATCCTGTGGATGATTAGACTGTGTATGCATGTGATGTTGTGTATGCGTCTGTGTACGTGCTCCTCCTCTATCTGTCCGGTTAAATATTCATGCTACTAACTCATAAATTTCAATCAGTTTCATTCTATTCAATGGTGTTTGACCGCCTCCACATAGAAGCGTGGGGATTATTTATTATTTAAAACTTACATGAGGTCAATAGAGTTTTATTTGCTTGACTTCCCTCTGTTTACATAGAGCCGCCGTACTACACACACTCGCATACACATAGATAGATACTACAGACGAAGACCAAATATTGGCCATCATTGAGTTAGAGTGATGATGGTGAAGGTGAAAGTTTTCAGCTGCTTTCACTGATTTCTTCGTATCTCGTTGCTTTTAACAGCGGCGCTGCCTTATGGAGCATCTGTTTACTGTCCGATTGGGTGTCTACTTGTACTTACTATAGATTTGCTTTTGTACATGTTAACATCCTTGTTTAGCGCTATGTGGTCCTCTCCCGTGTCATTGGTTGTGTGTGTGTGTGTTTAGGAAAAATTAAGAATCATTATAAACGTGCAGAGCGTAACTTGTGCCATGAGTTTAAATGAAGAGGCATAGGAAAGGAAAGTTAGTTGGTTCGCATGTATTTATTCGTAGTGGGAAAGTGATGCACTGTGGAACAATCGTAATTACATGGAAGGGGATATGAGGGAAGCGGAGTGGGCGTGGGATTGTTTCTGCTTCTGTTTATCTTAAACTCTGGAGGATTAAGAGAATTATTGCTGATGAGTTTAACCGGATTTTAGAGACGTAAGGTTACTTGGGGAGACAGGGGCACGGAGGATGGATGGTGATGATGCTTGGGCTGCTGGAATGAAGGGGGAGGTTGAACTCTGCGGATTGAAGTCTTGTTCGGGATTTGATGAGATGATGATGATGATACGTGATTAAATTCTGTTCCTCAACATTATTATTGTTACCTTCTTGCGTGGTACCGTAGAATTGTGGGCAAGCAAATGACGAACTGCCTTATTAGTTGTTGCGCTACAAGTCTGAAAAAAGACAGAGGAGGAGGAGGATGATGATGCTACAGTATTTTATAGAGTTTGGGATGCCTGAGTCGTTGTTTGGAATGACAGCCGTAGAGGATCCTAGCAGGTTTAGTTTGAGTTCTCCGATTCTAAATGGGATATAGAAGAGTAGAGGAATGAGGAAAGTTACGGTGGAAAGTGTCTTGTGCGACCAGAAGAAGGAGGAGGTAGATAGAGAATAGGGGAGGAAAAAGAGAAGGGGAGAGTAAAATAAAAGGAGAGCTGAACTAATTTGTAATAACTGCTGATGGATGCGATTCCAGATTGTAAGTTTTCCTTCCTTCCGAACCAAGAAGAAGAAGAAGAAGAAGAAGTGGAAGACGAAGGGCTCAACTGGAATTTCTCTTTCTCTTTCCTTCTTTCTTGACTAATGATCTTCAAAACCTACAAATTACAGGCTTTCCCTTTATTTCTTTTTAAGGAGGAATATAGGAAAGAAAAAGTCTTCTTTTTACTAGGTGTGGGTGAGTGCATGCATGCATGAGTCAAGCAATGCAGAAGAAAAGGATGGAGAAAGAGAGGGGATATAATATATATTTGCAAATGTCTTAGAGAAGCAAAAGCATGGTCGTGTAGCTATGTAATGTATGAGGAAAAATCCTATGGACCGTCATCGTCAGTCTGGCTCCACTTACTTTGGCAGACTGTCGAGGAAATGACGGATTCTCTCTTCTCTACTCATTCACCAGGATTCTCAGTGCCCATTCTGACGTGAATTTTAAATGCTTCTTCTTCTTCTTCCTCATAATCGTCAGTGCCTGCAGACGTTCCTTCCGCCGCCTGTCCGTGTGAAAACCTCGTGTAAAGTCCTTGCTAGCACTGCTGTTGCTATTGGCATCCCAACCACCACAGCCAACTGACTCATCAACTCAGGCGTAGTTCTATCATCGCATTCAAAAGAATTATAAGGTCTTCCGCATAGTAATTCTTAAAGCTAATGCTAATATCCCAGCGTATTTTACAGACACACACATACGCATCAGGCAAACTGTTGGTAATCATCGAGCCATAAAAGATTGACGTAAAGTTTTGCCTTTAATGTGAGCACATTCCCAGTGTTACATATTTGTTGAATCTCATTTTTTGCAGTTTTTTCCCTTAGTTGGGGGGCTTTGCATGAGCTATGGTTATGGTCTCACAGTGTTCATAGTATTTGTAAAGGAAGGAGAAATGGGAGGATGTATGCAAGATTTATGGAAAGAGTCGAGGGGGCATTATGTGTGGCATAGTTTTAGTACAGGGCTCAGAGGAGAAATAGTGCATATGCAAAGTTTACTGAATTAAAGAGCAAATGGTCCGTCTCCTTGCAGTGGTGGTGGTAGTGAGATGCTCAAAATTTAAGTCCTTTCTGTGCCCACAGGTAGTCCATATGTGTGAGGAGGATTTTGCTGCGAATCCAAAATTTTATGACGGCCATGTTACAACACCTTTATAAGGCACTACAGTCTCCTCTTGTTCCCTTAAGCCCTAAAATTTGCGAGATAGGAGGGAAAGTGCGAGAGATAGAGAGATATGTTTATGGCTGCAAAATGGTGTCAAGACGTATGAGGGAAAGACAAGGAGTAGTTAGAATACCTTGGAGGAACATCCCGGAATTGAATCACCTCCCATATCATAATCATAATAATAATACAGCGCACCGCCCATGGTGGCACACAAGCGTAATTTTAATTTAGCTTATTATTATTATTTCTATGCTCTGTTCATGTACAGCATCGGTACATTTGGGGTAGAGAGTTCATTTATTGGCGCAATGTAAAACGCATATGAAAATTTCTGCTTCAGCCACGTCTTGTGCTGTAGTCTCTCTTCATGCTCCATGCCTCTTGGTCGGTGCACCTACATAGTATCACATATTACTTTTATTTCCATAGTCATTGGGATGCGTTTGAGTGCCTGCTGTACTTACTTGCCCAACGTTTGAAGATGGCGGTTGCGGTGGGTAGTAATAGTAGTGGAGGTGGTGGTGGGGAGAATAAAATGTAAGTGGCCATTTGGCGAGAAGGAGTGCACAGTGGAAACAATGATGAGAGCATGAGGATCAGATGAGTATCAAAATGGATAAGAAGAGAAGAAGAAGAAAGAGATGATGGAGAAAGCTTGTTGGTCGTGAGGAGCTGCTTTTCTGTCTCTCTGCTGGTCTTTTTCTTCCTCATCCTAATGCTGTGTAGTGAGTAGCGCTTGTAGAAAGAGAAGAAGGGCTAAAGTGACGTTCGTCACCGCCATCACTATCAGCAGAAGCAGCAGCACAGTTTGAAAATACCATGGTATGAGATCTACATTGAAGAGAGTCGAATTTCAGGAGAAAGTAAATAAACTCACTCTTGTATCAAACTGTTAAGGTTAACTGGAGTTGGAAAAGGATATGATGATGGCTGAAGGAGCATGAAGGGGAGTTGATTGTCTATTTCTGTTTCTGTGGATGTGTATTTGTCCCGTCGTTTCCATTGGCAATGTATAGGGGTCATATGCTAACAAACGTCCTCGCCAGGAATCCGGTTACACACTTTTGCTCCTTCACAGTGTACTTCTTACTCTACAGTCCTGGAGACAGACAAGGTGTGTGTCTGTGTGTAAATATACCTTTTGTGTGTAAGGTCCTAATGAAGATTTATAGTGAAGGCTTGAATCTCCAATTAATTTCCTTTCCTTTTGCAAGAGTGTAGCTGTATCCTATGCACTTTTATATCACTTGATATCCCGCCCGTGTGTAAGTGAATGGATAAGTTTGCACTAGAATGGAATGCATAGTTCGGGTGTGAATTAGGTAAAACTGTTAGGACGATGACTGTGATGATGATGATGGTGATGGTGATGCTGCTGAGTTTTACTGTCTACTTCCACTACTACCAAAAGTTTCATGTGAGTCTAAAGTTGAGAAGTGGGGAGTTTAATTTGGTATTTAACACAATTCAAATGTTCAATCAGTCGTTTCTGTTCACTTGGGAGGTTGGGAACGAAAAGGAACGAAAGTGAAGGAGAGAAAGGGAGGGAGAGAAGGAAGAAGCAAACGGGCTGAGGTTAGAAACTGTTAGGAAAGTGGGACGACGACGTGATGAAATGGTGTGAGGCCCGGGGAAAATATGGCCCTAATTGAATTAATAGGAACGAGAGAGTTGTTAATAATTGTGCTGAATGGATGAAACTAGGTAGTAAATTGGAAGATTCGGAACTCATTTTGGGGTCTAATTATCATTATGTTGGAGGATTATTCAGGATTTTGAGAAAAGCTCTTTCGCGGCTCTCCCACTCCTCCGCTTTATATATAGCCAGCTGTAATGGTGCCATGTCATTTTAAAAGGCCAAAAAGTGATATGGGATAGGGAGGATATGGAAAAGGGGGAGTATAGTTTTAATAATATAACGGAGAAAGTATGGAAACTGGCTCAAGTCGTTAACTTGAGACTATGTTCCGAGAGACGGGGAAGAAGATTCTTATAGTAAAATGTTCAAATTACAGTGGTAGTACGATGGAATCCTGGAAGCACTTTAGTATGTGAATACTCGGCGTAGTTATTCAAACTGGACAGTGTAATAATAGTCGGTATAGCATTAAGTAGAAATAGTATAGCATTAGTTATACGTGGGTGTCTACATGAGAAAGTTTGGCGTTCGGAACGACGACAAGGAGGACAACGACGATGATGCTACTACTGATGATGATGATGACGATGAGTAGAGAATAGACGACGTGGACACTTATACGAGTAAAGAGATCAAATGAGATTATTACTAGGATGCATCCGTTATGTCGTCAGCATTTATGTTTGTGATTGAACTCATGGAAGAGGAAGAAGAAGAAAGTTACTTTCTTTTTCTCTTTCCCTGGAAGAGAAATTTTTATACATGTGCGTCTAGCTATATGTATTTGAGTAATCATTTTGACGATGCAAAGTGTAGTTATGCTGTGAAATAAAATTCTATTCGTAGAAGTACTATAGAAGCCATTAAGGTCGGGGTGGCTCTTCCACGAGGCTACTTTCTTATTTCTCTTACTTGCTTTCTCTCTCTCTCTCTCTCTTCCTCCATCTTATGTATAAGATCGTCTAGTGTTATCCTGCTAGAGAGTTCCAGTATAAAGAGTAAAGAGAATCCAAGTATGCCCGAAAAGCTACAATAAGTGGCCATTTTAGTTGGCTATTGAGCACCCTAAAAGGTACTTACCGTTTTCCCATCATCCTCCTTTTGCCCGCTACTGCTGGCCCCGCTTTGCTGTTACACTACTACTACTATCCATGATGAGCTTTAAGGATGTAAGGGAATCTCTGGTATATTTTGCTACGAGAGTTCAAGTCCTTTCCCCGAAATTCCACTGTCCTCTTCTTCTTCTTCTTCTTCTACTACTGTGGTCCTGGCTGCCTATAGGGAGAACAAACTTTTTGGCATAGTTGGTTCCTTTGCTAGCTTGGTCGCCTCACTACTGCTTAGAAGTGTATACATTTTCGCTTGAATTAAGGCGAACAACAGGATGTGTTATGTGCGAGAATGTCCCTTGCGTGTTTGAATTGGAAAATCCCCAGTATTTCTGGAACTTGTTAAACTTTAAATCACTGAGAGGTCCTTTCCTTTTCCCCCATCTTTCTGTCGCACTATTTCCCAACAAAGAGGCGAAAGAGGTCCTGGCTTTCTCATCATTATGATTACGGAGTTGAAAGGAATGGATGCTAAATTAAATGTGATGAGAAAAGAGCTGTAAAAGTGAGTGTATTAAGGAAATGATGGATCATGGAGACAAGGTTTTACACACCTCTTGGTTTTTTCACTTATCTCAGGGTCGTTTGACCCTCTAATCTTCCCAGTGATGAAGAACAAT
>JAQFYD010001707.1:0-11373 GCA_034694225.1 Bourletiella hortensis
ACAAGAGAGCTAGCACGAATACATTTTCATGCAACTATACATTAACACTGGAGGTTTTGTGTCGATTTGAATCTTCTTCAATCAAATGTTGATTCGGTTCTTGTACGAATCCACATCCATAAAAGCGAGCCTCCACATTTTTTACCGCCGGAGGCGTGTGTACGCAAAATGGACGCCTCGGCGTAGATTTTTAGTTAACCGCAGATATACTACTTGTGCATACACAGGCCAGGGTCAGCACGCCTGACTGACACCGGCTATCTTTCTTCGAAATGTTCTTGCGTTGCGCCGTCCTGCTGCACGGATATGTATACACGGGATGGACGTTTACCTGTGTCAACTGTTTTCTTTGAAATATCTTCCTTGGCTTTTTTCGTATTAGATGTGAAAGGCCCGGAGGGATCGTTGGAGTTCCCGTGTGGCCGGGGTGACCAGATACGTTCGTGACCTAAAGAATTCAAGTAAAAAATCTACGTCGAGGCGTCCATTTTGCGTTCACATGCCTCCGGCCGTACAAAATGTGGAGGCTCGCTGACAGAAATTCCTGCGATCAGTCACAAACGGTTGTATTCCATCCCTTCCCTGTTCCAATGACCGCGGTTGAGAACGGATTGGACCTGGTGGTAAGTCGAAATATTGGCCCTTACAGCTTCGTAATTTTGATATCTCGCATGTACCGTTGAATGCTCTTATTTGGAACACTTTTAGCAAATTCTGAGATTAAATGCTCTATAACTTGTGACCTACTGTGCTTACAAGGATAGTTCATGGCAAAAACTAAACCTATGACAGTGACTCAGAGTCTGAAAAAAAATTACATATGCAGCTGCTGCCAATTGGGAATTATATTTAATTAAAGTTAGTGTGGCTGATTTTGCGAGGGTGCTCTAATTTGGAACACTGCAAATTTTCGCTTCCCTCATGCCTATGAGCCAGTATTTTGGGTGGTCAATATTGTCCAAAATGCTTAATTTTAGGTTTTTAAAGCCATTGGAAAAATTACATTTAATAACGTAGTTACTTAATTAAAGTTACCCGCTAATTTAGGTTATACATGATTAAACTGCAATTACTGGCATTTTTTTCACCATTATGTTGGCAATACCTAGGAAGAGGATTTCTAGTCAGTTTTCACGAAGTTCCATTAAACTTTTCGGTAATTCTGAAGGAACAAGTTTAACTATGGAGAAGGCATGTATTTGAGTCCCGTTGAAACACATAGATATACATACTGTTCCGAATTAGAGCATTTCAAGCTGAAAAGGTGGAGCTTTTTTTGAATGCTTGTGTAACGTGAACCGGAAATCACCAGTTTATGAAAAGTCATAGTTGACTTGATATTGAACCTGTACGGGCGTCTGTGAAGTTTGGGTCACGAAATTGACCGGGAAAGGGGTCGTTGGGGTCAAAGTTGAAGAGCACTTGTTTTGTGGATTCAAACGTCTTACATTCGCGCGCAAGTATTTTGAAAGCGAAGGCACGTTTTCAGCATTTGACAGCTAATTCTGAGAGAGCACATCATGAACTTTAACCTCATGCCAGTCTTTGCCCATTCCAGCCGTCCATTTCGTGAAAATTTAACATTCAATCGAATGTCTTAAATGTTCCATATAAGGCTCGGTGTTCCAAATTAGAGCATTCAACGGTAGCCCAGTGACTACCGTTGTGGGTTGCTACAGTCGGGCATATTGCCGTCACGACACGGAAATGTCCCAAAATGGCTGGTTTTCTCAGCTTGGTGTAAGTGATTGTTGGCCGATCAGTACCTTTCATAGCCCAAACTCTTGACACCGACCGCGCGGCCATTATTAAATCCCAGTCGAGCATATTTGGCAATATGCAACACGAAAAAGAAATGTTCAACTTGACAACTGCAACAAAAGCTGTACGCAGAGACTATCCTGCGAGTCTGGCCGTTGTATCCGAGACTTCTTCTACCACGCTTGTCCCATCCACCACTACTGTTGGAAGAATTTTGCAGAATCCAGCAGAGCTTTGGAAAGTCAAAGAGGAGGTCATTGTTTACAAGGTTGTTGCACTGGTCGCTGCCGTGCTTGTCGTCATATTCTTCCTTATCATCTGCTGCTGCATTGCATTCAGTTTAAGAACAATAATGGAAACATTTCCTTGAATGCTGGAAACGCTGGCGAAGCCAGGAGCCTGCAAATATCGGGCTGTTACCCCGGGAAAAAGTGAGCTGGCAACATGCTCCGCGAAGAGATTCCAAAGTTAAGGTAGATTTCTTGTTTCAGACATTATACTTATGACAGTCGTAGGTAGCAGAGCTGTACAGCAGAATGTTAGTGGTTTGCTTCACCATGGATTTATAATTTTTCAATTTAATTGCAGAAAGGAGCCGTCAATTTGGATGAAGGAATGACTTGGAGCGCTCGGTTGATAAGTGAGTTGGGACTTAAAAATTAAGAATTTTGATTTTGCCTACAATTTTTTTCTTATAAAGGAATGAAGCGTAAGATTATGAGGAGTTGTAGCTCGGTATAATGGGAGAGAAGGAGAATTGAATGATTAGTTCAGAGTTTGAATTTGTTTACAACTTTTCATTTTGTAAAGGAATGGAGCTAGGGGGTTTTCGGAGGGTGTAGGTGGACATGGGACCACACAAGAGAGGAATACTTAGTTCGTAATTTTGAATTTACTTACAAGTTAACACTTTATAAAGGAATGTAGCTAGAGATTTTGAGGAGGGGTAGCTGGACGTAATGGAAGATAAGGGGCGGGGGTTTAGTTGTTCATAATTTTGAATTTATTTACAATGTTTCGTTTTATAAAGGAATGAAGCTTAAGAGTTTGAGGAGGGGGTAGTCGGGTACAAAGGATAAGGAAGGAGAGAGACAGTTTTAATTTTTAGTTTTTGAATTCATTTTCAATTTTAAATTTTGTGAAGGAATGAAGCTTAAGAGCTTGGCGAGGGTATAGGTGGAGGTGAAAAGAGAGACGAGGGGAAATATTAGTTCATAGTTTTTGAATTTGCTAACAATGTTACACTTTAAAAAGTAAAAACAAACTTGTGTTTGAGGGGTAGGCTTGCTATTCTGATATGTATACTATGTACACCGTAGCGTATTTGAACTTAATAAGAATTTGAATAAAGGTTGTTTAAAATTTTCTTCAAAATTTTCGAGTTGGTGTAACCCGAATTCTTCATTTGTTCTATCACGTCTACCATTAAAGAGCACCATGGCTTCATACTAACGTTTTACAGACGTTAAACATTCTGCCATATTGAACAAAGCATGATTCTGACTTATTGAACATCATTGTCGGATACAGCAAATAGCTATGCATAGACTACGGAAGGTGAACTGCGGAAGTACTACGTGTATTTCAAAGGGAGAGGTTTGCTTGAATATCATTGCAGGGGGTGGTTTGTATGAAGAGAGGAGGAAAGTTGAAAGAGCATCTGTACTTGGCGTCCTGCATAGAGCTTAATGCTTTTTACATTAATGCAGACGTTACCTCTTATATTCTTATCAGTCATTTACTTTACAACGAAAAAAATTATTCACAAAACAGAATAAATCATTTTTACAGGTAGTTTTTTTGGGGGTTGCGCCATGAGCAATGACATTTCGTAACACTTTCTCCACCATAGCGTTAACCAACGTTTTGTCTTCTTTCAGCCATAACTGGTGAGCCAATAAACCGATATTGGAGCAAACTAGCTTAAAATCAATGCGAGGTCAGCGCCTATCGTCCCGAATTTTTGCAACATATTGGGCATCAAGAGGTCTGAGCTATTCGTTGTTTGGTAAATATTTTAGTGCCAGTTACTAAGTGTAGTCAAGGGCAGCAGAATTTGTCTCCCATAAGGAAAGCATCGGAAATCTTCAACTCTACTTTTGACAATCATCCACCCTACGATTTTCTTGAAAATTTGCACACGTGTTAGCTCTACCCTGACCCTGAACTATCGATTAGTGAACAATTTAGGCTGTGCAGGCCTATAATTTTCCAGTAAATGCTGGATAAAGTGTTGTGGATAGTGGGGACTGCCTAAACAACGTAAACTGCTATGGGTCGTACCACATCCCAACGGAAACATTTGAATGTCACAACAGGAAGGCAGCAGAAACTCCCAAATTTCGGAATGGAACCTCATTCATCTTATCCGGAACCTGTTGCCCGAAAAGCAAGGGTTTTGACTCAGCAATGTGTGGATTCGACACACAAGAAGAAGAAGAATCAGGCCTTCATTCATTAATTGACTGGGAGCATCCGATCGTATGGGGGACGGGAGCTGGAATCACTATCATCGTGGTGGCACTATTAAAGGTGCTGATTTACCTTTGCAGCAGGAAATGCTGCACACGTGCAGCTGTACACACAGGTAATATGATGTATTGATTTGTTTATAATATGAGTTCCCGTCTATGCAGTACAATTTGCAATGGAGCATGTTGGTAGATCCTACAACAGATTTTGCAAAAAAATTAATAATAATTCGTAATTTATAATTTAGGCACGCCCAACCCACTTGTGGAACTTGTTAGCCTTACGCATGGTGAATGGAATCACAGGAGAGAAGCGCAGAGAGCTCCTGAGATAACAAGAACAACAAGGATGATTGCTCGTCGTCTGCGAGGACCTGACCACGCCTCAAACTTACGCCAGGCCATTAGGATGTCATAACATGAACGTCAACGTGTCGTGGGTGTGGCTTAATAGTGAAGTGCACGTGAATTGGTGAGAATGTGAGAATGTGAGAATATGAGTAGCAGCATAGTAGTGGCAGCAGTCCGAGAACGTGAAGAAATAATATAACTCCACTCTATGACGATGAAATAAAGCATTTTGCCTGTAGTTGTACTGTGTTTAAGCTTGCGGAGTCTGCAGACTTATGAATTGAATTTTTTGTATTTCTTTGAGTGTGGAATATGGTCATTCATGACAAAAATAGGATGTAATTGCTTCGTATTGCACTGGTAAGTACTATTCGTACGGTTCTGTAATCATGTAGTAATCAACAATGATCAACAAGGAAAAAAACTAGTCTTTTAGAAATACGAAATATGATGCAGTTAACGTTTAAATGTAAAAATAGTTTACGTATGATTAAATACACATTCTAATTGACCAAATGGTACTAAACCTGGCTGTGAAGATGTAACTTCCAAGTCATACTGATGATGATAACTGTATGATGGATTTACTGAGTAGCATACACCTCACGACTTGGCAAAACAAAGGCAATATTTAATAGAGGAAAGTATTGGATTTTACTTTCGCGCATTATGCAAAGGACACATCTGTAACGTGCTATTTCCTGAACAACAAAGTTCCAAACTATCAAGTCGCATCATCGTTATTCGTTATCTTGGAACCATTAGTGACGGCACTGTAAACATTGATGACAGTTGAGGCCTTACTTGGTTTACTTTTGAAGCAAAAGAACCCCATGCCCATAACGAATACCAAAACCAACATCACAACAATGATCCATACGGCAATCTCATTTGCATTCCAGTCTTCGGGAGCTGTCAGATCAGGTACCATACCGCAAAAATTTTCTTTCACCTTATTTGGCAGCCGCTTTTCAATTGTTGGTAGAAGGCTGCTTGGGGTGGAACTCGGCAAGTCCGGAGTTTGTTTTCTCAAAACTAGTGTGTAATTTACCACTGTGCCATTTCCGTAATTGAAAAACTTGATGGCTCGGTCAGCGGAAACCTGCAACAAGTCTATTTGCAATTAATGTACGTACCTCTCTGGCTCAATGAAATCACCTTCGTCATTGTGCCTAAAAATTTGTGTTGCTTACCTGCGTCACATATCAGCTCTGAAAAGCACGTGCCATCCTTTCGAGCACTTCTTAAAAAATGACTGAGATAATCGTTAGTACGGTCACACGCTCGCTTATGTCGTTTACTGTTGCGGCTGTTCATGGAGGTCAAGATTTTTGCACAGATAAGTCCTTGTCTTGACCACCTGCAACTTTATGGATTACGTCAACTGTCTCACTATTTATATGCCATGTAGTCACAGTATTCATTTTCAGTCGGTGTATGATCCAGTGTTGTTCGTCATTGTGTTTAGTCGTAGCGAAATCATGTACCGTGCCAAGCAATCCAAGTAAAGTTCATCAAAGAAAGAGGATGCAATTTTAAAGGCTGCCAGCAAACTTCTTCAGGAGTCGCGGAGGTCAAAGAATCGCCAACGGTTGGACATTTCGGATGACGACTGGAGCGACGTGGACTCAGTGGCGGCAAGCAATCATGTTAGACAGGTTGCTAGTGTTTGGCCTTTTCTGGAGGTTGATTAGGCTATCTGTAAACTTTGAACGCGTGTACACAGGAGAACACCGGTGCTGTTGAAGGCTGATGCGGGGAAGGAGACGGCGAATTGCACCCTCCAGCAGGGTATCCAATAATGGTAATTGCCAACTCGTTATCATATGAAAGTAGATGTGTGGCAAACGGGGGGGGCTTGGGGGCTACTTTTGGGCTACACGTAGCTCCAAAAATCATGGCATCCATCACATTAGTTTGAGGGGGATTCTGGCGATCCATTCCGCGCCAAAGAAATCGTTGTGCGTCCACGTCTTCACGGCGAATATTAATGCGATGAAACATCTCTGCAATATCGCCCGTGAAACCGATTCGGTGCTGGCGAAAGCGCCAAAGGACAGCAGGTAATTCATTAGAAAGATCTGGCCCAGAAATGAGCGCATTGTTCAGACTAAGACCATGAGTCTTTGCTGCGGCATCGAAGACAAGTCGTATTTGTCCAGGTTCGTTTGGATTAGTTACGGGGAAACGCGGATTATAAAATGTTTTCTTGCTCGAATTTATGGCTTAGTCATAGCTCAGTTTGTGAGCGTAACCTTTTTCAAGATATTCGTTTATTTTCTCACAATACAGTTTGGCAAAATTTTCGTCAGCGTTCATTTTACGCTCCATGCAGTATAAGCGTCGTGCGGCGGTTTGGCGGCTTCCATCTGGCATGTTCACATCATCGTATGCCCACAAAAGACCAGCTTCAAATTGTGTACCGGTACGCTTTACAGTGGATTCCAAAATGGCAAGACCTCTAGCATCTTCCTTTGTCATTTAATTCTTTGTTGTCGTTTGTACGCCATATGTGTCCAAATTAAACGAATGCTTGACTATTTCATTCAATTCTTAAAATAATATCTGTAACCTAATAAGATTGTGTGGGTAATGTTTCTCCCGTTCGTGTGCGACACTGTTCTGATGTTGTCGTCTGTTAGCATTTATGGCAACAGAAGATGTTGAAAGAAGGAGAAAGTTATTTACAATTTTTTTTAAAAACAATTATTGGAAATTTATGGAAATTATTTGGCGAGATCGTCTACTTGTTGCGTAGAATCTTAAGTGCAACTCGTCTGCGTGTGTTATATCGGGGGCAGGTTGTATCCAATGTAGACGCGGCAGGAGAAAGTCCTAGTCACACTCATGTATATGGGAACCAATTATATGTATGTGTATGGACATGCTGATTGAGGCCGTCTGACAGGCATGATAAATATATTATTTGCTCCGTGTACAGCCAAGTGGAACAATCAGGCCCTATTAGCCTTTTGTAATAGGTTTTAATTGATTTAACAGCAACAATTAAATTAGTTAGAAGGGCGCGTTTACACAGTAGCTTTACTAAATGAAACCTGCTGTTGGCCTATTCCAAGCATAAGTAATAGTTACAGGTGTATTTTTTTAACATTTTTCAGGATGACGGGAGAAATCGAATATTTGGTTTACTAAAGAAGCAGTTGACCTTACTGATGCTAAACGCTGGCTGAAGATGGCGGAAAAGGGCGAATATGGAGAGTAAGTTATGACCGAGGCACCTGTGCGACCTAAGTCTGGCCAGATTATTCTGTTTCGGTGGTTTGAAAACTATGGAAGCAACAACGCATCGAAATCAGCTGTGTATACGAAGTATTACCGGCTGTATGACCTCAAGGGTGACATCGTGGGGTTTCAAAAATATACACTGGAACTTAGAAAGAGCCGGGAAATAGCTAACGAAATCGTTCTAATCCATTACCTGGGAGACGAGTCACTGTCAGTTGTTCTTATTATGAAACCATACATGTACACGGGCATTACTAGCATATTTCAATGTTGGGAAGAACGCCCTCATAGGAATTCCAAAAGTGGCAAGCCTTGTACTGCAAACACAGATAAATTCAAGGAAGACATTCGAGCTGCATTCAAAGGAACTGGGCAGAAGTCACGCAAATTGTATGCAAAATGTAAATATTGCCAACCACCGGCTACATTCAGTAGAACGAACGGAAAAACCAATTCTATGAAAGGCTGGAGGGACAACAGATGATTGAACGGTCTTGAAGGATGACATGCGTATGTTGTTGCAACAAGAGTCTCCTGAATTATTGATGGAGAAGTATGACGAAAGAAAAGCAAGCGTGTCTCAATCTTTCAAATCTTACGTCAAAACAAACATACTTCCGGACATAAAATGTCATGCTGTTTGGTATCATACCCGACAGTTCGGCGCTTTCCGGGATAAAGACGCTACAACTATTAGGAGTGTCAGCCCCCACTCGTAAGAGGTATTTATTTAAAACTGGAAGACCCTTTTTGGTCACTTGTCCCTTTTTGGACTGGATCAGAACTAACTCATACGGAGCCGAAGCTGGCTTACATAGCCAGCTGCGGGGCCCAAAAGAGAAGGGCCAACGGGACTGTGGCCTTCTATTGTGGGACGGCCATGGCCGACCGTTATAATGTATGTACAAAAGGAAAAGGGTCGTAGCCCTCAGCTATAGTGCATCATTATACTATGTATGTAGTAAAGAGAATGTAACACATGCCCCCTACTCCAGTCTATTAGCCCTATAATCGATCCATGAGCATGGGTTCCGTCAGGCGCGAGCCCAGAAATTCATTATAGGGGGGCTAGTCACATATGATTGCGGAGAAGGCGCAAAAGTTTGGCGGGTTTTTTTCCGTGAAAAGTCTATTTACACATTATTTTAGACCGAATATTCAGCCGATAGGAGGGGCTCAAGCCCCTCAAGCCCACCCCTGCGCTCGCCGCTGGTTTCCGTGGCTGTTGTTGGAATACATTTATGTTTAGGTGTCATCATCCTTCAGTCGGCCCTTGGCTTTTAAGGGTCATTTTACTCATCGTCGTCAGAATCTGATAGAAACAGATCATTCTGTAGCATGCTCATGGCCTTGGTTTTTCTCTTTGCTTGAATGCTGTCTACCGACTCAGCGGCTCCACACTCTCTGCGTATAATAGCCTGATCTTCATGCAGATGGGCATTGGATGCCGCCACCTTTGTCTGTCTCTCCACCTGACCCTTGCGGTAGATTTTCTTGCCTAACTCCGGATTCTTGTTGATACGGCTCCGTATTGACTTTCCTTATGGCGTCGGCCGCCGTTTCCCTTCCTTGACGCTGATGTGATTGTGCTGGATTAGCCCGTGATCTTTTCTTTGAGTTGACAGAGACAGTTCCGACCTGAAGATGCTGAGGGTATGACAATAGCCGCCCTGGTTTCGGGTTTGTCAGTCCTAGCCTTTGCAGTGGGCTCTTCATTTCGGGATTTATTTAAACTCTTGAGCGATTTAGTGAAGGCTGTAAGCCCATTTGTTTTTCTATTAATCCCGCTCTGGTCGGGGTGTAGTTCCGGGACTTTCTTGTCCTGCTTTGGTTGTGTTTTTGGGGAAGCCCGGTCGACGGTTTCTTCGCCAGCCCTCCTAGTCAGGAGATTCTCATACATGGCCTTATAGTGTCTATTCACTCCTGCTACATAAGTAAGTTGCTTGATAGTGGCGTCGCGGTGGTCAATCTTCCTCTCCAAATCGCCGATGATCTTGTCTTTAGTTCTGTGGCTGCCATTGTCCTTCCTTTCCTCTCGCAATTGACGCTTGAGATCAGCCACCTGTTCTTGGTAATCAACCCTTTCTTGGTGGGGGTCCCGTTTAGAGTCCCTGTGAGCTCGGATTCTCTTGTCCCTGTCCTCCACTTGTCTTTGCATATCCTTGATTTTGTCCTTTAAGGCAATGTTCTCTTGGAAGATGCTGTGGTTTCGGTCGTACTGGTGAGCCGGGTTTCGCATGTAAGGTATCAGAGGAACCTCCTTGCCTTCCTCCCCCAAAACTGTCAATAAGTCAGCACTATTGCACTCCTCATTCACTTTCAGTCCCCAATCCTCCCTGATTTTGGCAATCACTAGCCTTAATGCATCCTTTTGATTGCATACCAGTCTCAAGATCGTGGGGTAAAACTGCCAAAAGTACCGAAGGCAAACGTATTGGTTAGGAAATGCTTTGACGGACCCTCGATGGGTCCTTATAGGATCGTCCAGGTGTAACGAATTTCCTCAGCAGGACTTCACCTACTGAACGTTGACCGAATTCGCCCATTTTGGGCTTAAAATGACCGGCGTCAAAGGTTCTTGTGCACTGAAAAGTTTGGTGTACTTAGGCCCCGAACTGTCCCCATGGTAGCCATCTGAACCGCATTTAACGTCTTTCGAAAATAAATGAGACCTTAATGTCTTAAACACTTTGGCTCACAGATTTGGAACTACTTTACGCAGTAGCATGTGATCTATATCATTCGAACGCTCTTGCAATGTACTTCATGTCCTTGTATTCCTTGTATTATGTCTCATCGGAACACTGTAACCCCGGAGACGTCAGCACAGCGTACAGGGTCTCAGAACAGCCTTTGACTCAAAAGTCTTGTAAACCGCTTATCATATCGACCGACTTCAGCAGGTGAGCACATTTTTGTCACAACATGACCCCTATGTACTGAAGTTGTGCGCAGAAACTTTTTGGCCCTGTAGGTTGTACATAACCTGCACAACAACACTGACAATTTAGACTTATGCAATCCGTATATATAATTTCGGTTCCACAAGACTCGTATACATCCGCAGTTGTGGACCAATTTTCCCCAAACTTTCCGTCAACCTTCAGAAAGTTTCAAACCGTGCAAAAACGAAATAAAACTGCCGAAATTTCCGACTGGGATGGTTTTTGACCCACCCAGATCCAGGGTTTCCCCTGATTTACGCCCATTTGTACACGTTTTGCTCTGCAGCTAGGCACAATATTGCCTGATTTTGTCGCTAGAGGTGTCAAAATGACCGAAAGAGCAAGCCTTTAAATACTAACTACCTTTATTTACATCACGACTGGTTTTTTATCATCCCAGGCAACATGGCGCCCATACCTGGCCATAATTGTGGGTCTGTTTTTCCGCTTTCTCCATGAACTCTCTCGCTACTGACCATCCATGAGACTGGCATTTTCATTACACTACTGTACCCGGGACACCACCGTCAGTTCCACAATGCTACCACGGCAAGCTCATAACTAGCGGTTGGGCCGTAGGCCAAACAAAGCTTGTCTAT
>JAQFYD010001708.1:0-11364 GCA_034694225.1 Bourletiella hortensis
TTAAAGTATATTCAACCTTCAATACGACCTCTAATTTGAAAATTTTTAATTTTCAAAAGCGACCTCTATTTTGAAATTGAGGTAATATTAAATAAAACTTTTTTAAATTTTTATTCACAATAAGTATTCTTTATAATTGTATATTTACATTAGTATGCTTATTTGTTGTTTTTATTTAGAGGTCTTACCTTTTTCTCTTGACATTGAATTTACATAAAAAATTGTTTATTTAGGGGTCTTACTTTTCGGAAAATCCGGTATATATCTTTTTTATTTTCTGTTCATCCTTTTTAATTGACTTTCGTCCCTTTTTAATTGCTGTTCATCTTGACACCGACTTTTTTGTCCTACCTCAAATTAATTTCCTCTTTTTTATTTTTAAATTCGTCCTTTTAAAAATTTAACGAAAAATCATTTTATCTAATATTACTAAATAACAAAGACATGTATTTGATTTGAAATTTGGTGCAAGCGCTATAGACCATCTTTTTAAAGCTTTTAAAACCTAGTTAGTTTATTTTTAATAGGCTATAATATTGGAAATTGCCTTACTTTATGACTATTGATAAATTAAATGGTTAAATAATTTAACTGTTAAAGTTGCTTGTTTAATTTTCTTTTTAAAAATGTTTTCACTTATCTAGATAAAACTTTAAAATTTCTACAAGTATATTAGGTCAACTATAAAGCTGAACAAGTTATTTATTACTTAGAATGATATTTTTCAAATCACCTGTTGTAATAATTAAACCTATAAATTATGAGATGCTTGAGGTTTTTGTTTTCTAAATTTTTCCTTTTCCCAAACTTTTATTCGTTTATTTTAACATACAATCTTGTAAATCATGAGTTGCATTTCTTACATCTAAGCAATTTTAAACTTCAAATAAACTTTTTATAGTTAAAAAACAAGTGCTAAAAACTCTAACATGAAAATTTTAATTTTCTATTTGATTTAACCAGTTTTATATTTTATTATTTATTTCGTCCTTTTGTTTTATTAAAATAGATGGTGATTTATAAAAAGACGAAATCGACTTGCAAAAAGACAAAAGACAAATAAGAAAGCCGAAAATCAACTAAAATACGACGAACAGCAACTAAAACCAGTATAAAAAACAAAAATCTAAAAACCAAAATATAAATCAAATAACAGCTTAATCACAAGATGTAATTAAAAATAACTATAAATAATGCAAGAAAATTACAAAAATATAAGAATGAATATAATAAAATTATTTATCAGCTTATATTTTGAACAATACAATAGTTATAGAGGAAATAAATGTAAAGAAAATAAAACAACATGAGTTAATAAAGATGGAACATATTTTCAACAATGCTCAAATGGCGCTTGGAAAATTAAGAAATGTGCTACAGGGACTAAATGTCAAAACAGTATATTTGGTCATAGATGTTTACCTACAATACGAAGTTTTCATAATAGATGTATTAATGGAAAAACAAAATGTATCAAAAATAGAAATCAATTACAGTAAAACCTCTATAAATGACAACCTCTATAAACAAGAAACCTTTATAAATGAAAAACTTGAAATACAAAAGTTTTTTAAATCATTATAATGAAAAATTAAACATAAAATGATGAAATTTTTTTACAACAATTATAATTTTATCCTTGTAAATATTTTATTTTTATATTTTGATTATAAGTTTGAGTATTTAAAACTTTTAAATAATAGTTTTAAATTTTTATCAATCCATTTATGATAAAATTTTTTTTATTAAATCGAATTCAATTTAATTACAGAATATCAAAACCCTTTACAAATTGGAAAATAATCAGCAATTTTATAAAAAATAAATAAAGATAATATTAAAAAATAACAAAAAACAATTAAATATGTTATTGATTATAGCCAAACTAAACTTTAATAATTTTTGAAAGCTTAAAATATGATATAAAAATTATGTAAATCAACCATGTAAAAAACAGGTTTTTTACCAATGAACATCTTGAAAATTTACCTCTATAAATGAGAAATTCTCATTTATAGAGGCTGTTTCAAATTTTCGGAGTAGAAAATTTTTTCTCATTTATAGAGGTTTTACTGTATATTCATTTTTCAAAAATAGTGATTGGATAAAAAAATTTTGTTCTGTAAATTTTAGCTGTAAAAGAAAAGATAAAGATTATTTTATGGATCAAAAATGTAAAATTATGAAAGAAGTTTGTGGCCTTAAAAGTGTTTTGATTTTTAAACATGGAAAAGTTGTAAAAAAATAATTAATGTGCTAATGGGAGAATGTGCAAGTATTAAAATGGAATTCTCGAGTGTATTTAAGGCTATTTTTATTAAATCACAAAGTTTTTCTTACTTTTATTTTAAAGCATTAACTAAATATTTGGCTTAAAAAACTTTGACTACAATAAGTTCAAATGGTGAAAACTTGAAAATTCTCAATTAGTAATATAATGTTAAATTTGACAAATTTATTACAAATTCAGGTTTTTGTAATAGTTTACTAAAATTGAAATAATAATATTTATTCAAAAAAATTATTTACTTTTACAGTGAAGAGAAAATTGATAAAAAATTAAAAGTCTAAAATAGTTGAACTGAAATTAAATATCAACAAAAATTTAGCTTTTTAAATTTGTTTGATAAAGATAATAAAATATTTAAACTTATTTATAAACAAAAATACACATTCAAGGAGTTGACTATTTCTACTTATTTATTTCCACATCCCCTGTTTTTACTAATGTATTTGGTTGAAAAACTGGGGTTGTGGAAATAAATATAAATAGTCGATTCCACATTTAAAAAGAAATTTTAGCCATACCGCCCGAAAAGTAGTCCAACGTCATTAATACATATTTTTAAAATTTTCAACAAATTTAATAAAAAAATTAGGAAATGAAAAATAAATAATAAGAAAAAATCAAAATAGTAAAAATCAAAAAAATTTTAATAACTTTTTAATATCTTTATTTATTGTTTTTTACATATATTTTGGTTGTGATTTTTTATAATAATCGTCATAATTATGTTGGCCTACTTATAGAGCCCTAAAGCTCATAATTTATTTTAAGTTTGTTTTCGCTAGAATTAAATGCAGATGAAAACCTCAAGTTAAGTATTTCTGCATAAACTCTGATTTAAGCTTTCAACATAAAAAGATTTAATATAAAATATTTAAGATTATATTTTATATTTTTTTAGATAACGAATTACTTTTAGTTATATCTAAATCATGAAAGAAAATTTCGATTTCGGAATAACTATAAAGTTTTATTTGTTTAAAACCAATACTCATAGTTATTTTTAGCAATCATTTATTTTAGTAATAATTATTTATCAGTCCTACTACATTAAAATTAATTTTTATAAATCAACCAATAATGAGTGAATTTAGACATTTATATCAAACATTTTAATTAATCAAAGAATTTTAAAGGATGAAAATAAATTTATTATACATGTTTAGCTATAATTATGAATAATGTTTGACTTATATTTTTGTTACTCCAATATTTCAATATTATTTAAAATTAACTAAAATCAACTAAATTTAAAATTAAATCATATCGAAACATTGAAGTAATAAAAATAAAGAAATATTAAACATAATTTCAGTACAATAATTTGAATTAATAAAAATAAAAAGTATAAATAAGTAAACAATAAGATAATTATACACAAATGAATACAATTCAATTATTTATCAGTTTATGTTATACACAACAAAATAGTTATGGTGGTAATCAATGCTATGGAAATCAATTAAGATGTAATAGTAATGGTGGATCATCATATCAACAATGTGTGAATGGTAATTGGCAAACTAGAAACTGCGGATATGGAATGACATGTGAAAAAGGATATAATGGAGATAAATGTGTACCTACAAACCCAAATCCTCAACGTAAATGTAGACATGGTCAAACTAGATGTATAAGAAACGATACTCAAAGATATTCTGAATGTCAAAATGGTGAATGGAGAACAAGATTCTGTAATGGAAAGATTAAATGTACTAGACATGGTGCGAAATGTATTCCAAAAAAGAAGGAACCAAAATGCAAAGATGGTAAGACAAAATGTGATAACCAAAGTGGAAATGTTTTAGTATGTAGCTATGGAAAATTCGTTACTAAAGAAAAATGTAACTATGGAACTAAGTGTGTTCAAAATTATGGGAGTGCTCAATGTTCTAAACGTCAAACTTTTTATTAAATCTTGATTTAGATTTTCAAAAATTTCATTTTATTGTTTAATATATAGAGCTCAAAGTCAAAAAATTGACATTTGAGGACTAAAAAAGTCAGATATATCAAACGTCATTATGATTAAATTCTAAAAAGTTTAAGCAAAAATAATGTCAAAATAAAAACAAAATTTTATTACTACTATTTGTATCGATTTTAAAAATAAAAATGAGGACCTCATTTACAATCACAATTATAAATCTGCCAAAATATGAAAACAGACGTAAATCTGTCTTTTAAATGAGTTACAAAATAATAAAAATTTAAATAGACGATTTAATCTGAATTTATTTTTAAAAAAACAAGCAAGTTCACCTGGCCCGATTTTGAGCTCTATTGACAAATAAATAAAGAATGTAAATAATAAATAAACCTATAACCACTCCATACACAATTAATATAAAGCTACTTGTTGAATTGTTAAAAATTCACTTAAATTTTTCTAATATAATAATTGGCTATACCGTCGTACAAGTAGCCAGACGTCATCATTACAAATTATCACGAAAGTTTCAACCAAAACATAAGCAAAAAATGATTAATAATTATTTTATTTAAAAACCCTTAAAAATGCAATTTAAAACTATAAAGTAATCAAAATAATTTAATAAATAAGAGTTTTTGAGTTTGGGTTTGTGGTTTTTATTTTTTTTATTTAAATTATTTCATTTTTATAATGTTTTGTTTGAATGTTAAAAAAATCGTCATAATGACGTCGGGCTACCAGTAAGGAGGTAAAGCCCGTTTTTTATTTAAAATAAAGCCAAAAATCAATATTTTAACAAATAAAATTTATAATAGATGTATTATTAATTTTTTAATAGTTTGATCAACAAAATATAACATTACATCTTTTAGTTTTATTTTTATTTAACTTTTTAACAATTAAATCATGTTTAAAAGTCAAAATTGAATTGTTTTAAATAAAATTTACAGTAAAATTTGATCTAAAAATCAATATGTATTTAAAACATTTCAAATTATCAACCAGTTTTATAAATAAATTTAAATTTCAATGCTACCTCTAATTTGAAATGGAGGTAGTATAATATTTCGGTTTTGATATATGTATTAACAAGCAATCTATATAGAGTTTTTATATACTATTATTGGTTTTTTATACTTGTTCTATTAAAAGATATCATCGTTTCAATATTTAATTTTCAACCGAAACAAGTGGACACTTATTTCGGAACGCTTTAATAATCAAAAGTGGATACTTATTTCGAAACAGAGTAGTACATTTTAGTGATTAACTAGTATATAAGTTTAAAAAGAAAACCAGTGCACGTGTGTTAAAAAAGTTGTTATTAGTTGAATTAGATTGTGTAAATAATTATTTAAACATAATACCTACATTGTATTTATGATCTAGAAAAATCCAAGACAACTTGTTTTGATTAAATTCACTTTACATTAGAAATTTATAATAAAATTTTTATGTTAAATACAAAGTGTTTTTAAGTAAAATAAATTAATTCAAAAAGCATATATAATATAAAAATTTACATTTCTTCATATAAGGCTGAGAATATTTAAGTTAGATGCCAAGATAATTTTATAGTTGAATAAGTTTAAAGCAATATAACATATCAATATAAAATACATTATATTTCTTTTAAGTTATAATTTATACATTTGATTTATAGAATTTTATATTCAATAAGATAAATATTTAATTCAAAGATTATATATTGATCAATATCAAAACATAAAAAATATATAATGAAGTTTATAGAAACTTTTCTATTGATGTTCAGAATGGATCAAAAAAGTAATGTTAAAGAAATGAAAGGAAGTGAAAGGTCTTTATCGACATTATTTGTAACTTTAGGCAACAAAAAGCAAGTTGAGAATCATCTAAAATATTGGGGTAAAAATTTGAGAGAAGGAAATCAAGTATTTATGCAAAACATATACAAGATAATAGATATACAATTTCATATACCGGAATTAGTAAAACATATTTACAATTATAAGAAACATCTTATTGGTATTACTTTGGGGTTTATAAGAAGTGTGCTTACAAGAAATTTAGATATTGTAGAAGCTTATAAAACACTACTAAAAGGTATGGTTGTTAACGATCATCTAGAAGGAGAATATGTATTTCAAATAGCATGCAATTTAAATAAATTAAAAGATAGGTTAAAAGATGAATATTTGTTGACTTTGATAGAAGAAAGTTTTATTCTTATACCAAAAGATGTCAAAGATATTTTATTTAGCTCTAAGTGTGCCATCAGAAATGCATTTGAGGAAATGCCCATTGTTACATATGAAGATGATTATGATGAAAGTAGAGGATATGTATTTCAAAGAAAATATAATATTAACGATAGAGGCTATGCATTTCAAAAATGGTATCGTACAGACGATGAATTGACTTATTGGATTGTAGAACCACAATATAATTGTTTTTCATTTGCAATAAGAGAATCTGTAACTAAGCGCTATATTTATGCCGAAAATGATGGTTTTATTGATAAAAATAGAAGGAAAGTTTTCTTATCTAAAAAAGCAACTTCAATTTTCGAACAAGCAAAATGGAATCTTATTTATACTAATAAAGGGATCATGATTAAGAATTACTATTATGATAATTACCTCTTTTGCGAGTCTTTCTTTATTTATAAGTTTTTTATTCCTCTTCCGAAAATTTCCGCTTTTCTAATGGTTGGAAAGGATAGATATAAAGAATTTAGTGATTTCTATTTGTATTGGAAGTTTGATTGCAAATAAAATTTTACATTTTTATTAATTTCTTATATGTATAGCAAACAATGTTCAAGTGTTTTGATAATTAGTAGACTGCTTATAAGAAGTAAAATAGGGTCTGTAAAGTTGGTTTCCTTTTTTAGTAAGCCTAAATGAAATTGATTTAAAGGGTTTTCAGTATAAATTTTAGTTACAATGTATATAATCTCATTTATTAGTTTACTGAGAATATCAACAATGTTTAAAATTCCCTCTTAAACTTTTTAACTGTAGAGTTTTAATTGATATTATTTTTGATATTATTTGCAGCATTCTCATGTCAAATATAAGTTTTTAAATATATATGCCAATTTTCGTTTTAAAAACCGCATAATAGTAAAGGTTTTTGTGTTTATTTTTCAGAATAAATATTTGAAAATTTTATTGAATAAATCACAGATATAATTACATCTATTAAATATTTAATTAAAAGAATTTGTTTCACAAAGTACATGATAAATATCTAATTTAAAAAACTATATAAAGCTCTACAATAAAAACATAGTTTAAGAAAATATGAAAATTTTAATTGTATTTGGACTAGCCATTCTCTCAAGTCAAGAAAACACAAATATAGTCAAGAGAGATTCTAATAAGTTGAAAATGATAGGAGAATTTATCAGAGGAGAGAAGATGAAAGAGATATATCTGAAACAATGGGTTAAAAACATAGTGAAAGGAGATCAAAAATTCATTAAAAATATATTTAAGACAGTTAATATACAAGATTATGTTTCAAGCTTGATTAGATACATATATAATAATGATAAAAATTTGATTACAAAAGTCATGGAATTTATAGAATTTGTATTACCAAGACCTAAAGATAAAGTAATAGCTTATATTGAGTTGATCAAGTTTATGGCATATAATAAACATTTTGAAGGTACTGAAATATTTAGAATAATATGTATGATAAACAAAATCAGATATCGAAACGAAGTAGATAAAAGTGCCTATTATTTATTAGATGAAAAAGCTGAATATATTCCAAAACAAATAAGGGACATTTTTGATCTTCATAAATGTGAATTAAGAAAAGCATCTGATAATTTACCAATTTTTGCACATGAAAAGCATGATATGTCAAGAGGGTATGTATTTCTTAGAAATCCCATGCTTGATGATATGATAAGTTATTGGAGTATAGCGCCAGAAAATGATTGTTATTCATTCTCAATAAAAGAATACAACACTAGATTTAATATGTATGCAGCAGGAGATTATTTTAAAGCAAGTAGAAGAAGAAGAGTATTTGTATGGAGAAGTTTTAATGATGTTGTTAAATCTGGAACTTGGAAATTTGAATTCACTTATAAGGGAATTAAGATTATTAATGCTTATTATGATAATTATTTGTATTGTGATTATTATCCTATTATCACTCTTATAAAAGATGTACGCCCTTTTTCGGCCTTTGTTATGGATGGTAAAGATAGATACAAAGATTTTGATGAAGATTATTATTTGTATTGGAAAATTAATTGCTCATAAATTATATTTTTCTATTTTTAAAATTTTGATATTTTTATGATAAATAATCATTGTTTTTGAAAATTTATCTTTTTATGAATTCAGATAGGTTTAGAGATATGATTGTTTGAATTTGGTTTATATATGACTTATTTTTGAGTAATTTATATATTTAATATAAACACATCTAAATTTTACGTAAAGAGATGCGATTTTTTAGATTCTTGTAAGTTTTCATGAAATGTGTCTGTTTTCATTTTAAAAAGATAATTTTTTATCGGAAATTTATTTAATAGCAAAAAATAGACTTTAAATGTTAGATCAACTAAAAAAGAAAATAAATATTGTTTTTATACTATATTTATAAATATTGTTTTTATACTATATTTATAAATATAGGATGATTTTTATTCATATCGACATTAATTAAACCATCAATACTTTATCAATTCTAGGTATCTATTGTTGATAATCTTAATATTTATTTTAGGGACAGTTTCAAATACAAAAGTTGCATTTATTGGAAATTTTAATAAGTTATTAGCACCAGAATATGACATAGTTACTATTGTACAAATATTCGTAAATTGAGTGTGGTGGAATTTGTTTAGGAAACTGTGTTTTTGAATATTTTTACATGTTTATGCTATGATTTAATTATAAAAATATATCGAAATTATTATTAATTGCATTTATTTACTTTTATTTTTATAATATATTACAATTTTCAACAAGTGAATATTTAAATTGGCAGTGTTGTGAATATTATTAGATATAAAATGTCAAGGTGACTAAACATTAACTAATAGTTAAAAAAATTACACAAAATAATTTGTGGTTTGTTTTTTATGTAAGCTAAAATTTGTATTTTATTTCTTCACCTTTTAATGGATCAAATAAGTTTTCGATAAAAAACTACCATATTTTACACATTTTCTGCGCAAAAAATGTATATTACTTATACGCAAAAAACGTGTAAAAATTGAAATTTACACTTTTTTTCGCAATTTGAAATGAAGTTTCAAACCATAAAAAACTATTTATTTAAAGAGACTTATATCTCTACAGCTGATTTTATTGTTCTTTAAAAAGTACTTTTTGATAAAAACCTGATTATTTTCATGATCATTATTTAAATTAAAATATTAATAAAAACATTATTTTTATCAATTTAAGTGCTTTAAACATTTGTATATTTTTTCTATAAATGTACATTTAATCTAGGCAGAAAAGGTGTAAAAAAGACAAAACAGAAAACCTGTAAAATATTGTATCTTTTAAAAAAGAAAACTGCTCTACAATTAAATAACAATAGAGCATTTAAACCCAAAAAAGAAAACACAAAAAACATTATTAAAATTATACAATAAACAATATTTCAAGATAATAAATTTTAATATTAATTACTAAAAGAATTAAACCTAAATATTCTAAGAGCATTAAAAGGATTAACAAAATGAATAGAAAATCTTCTATTTTTAGTATTTACCATAATAGAAAAATCAACAAAATCTTCTTCATAAATTAAATCATCAGTTAAATAACCACAATCATCGTCTTCTTGCTTTATTATATCATTTACAATTGTAGAAAATTTTCTCTTCTTATTATTATTTATCTCTTTATCAATTAGGTTATTATTATTTACTTCCTTATTCATTTATTTTAAAGTTGGATTTTAGTTGACTTTGGCTTTATTGTATATGTTTTTTTAAACCTTGTTTTATATGATCTTTTTGACATGTGTAATTGTTTTATTTATGTTTCCTCATAAGGTTATTTAATATTAAAGTCGTGGGAATAACATAATTGAGGAATAAACAAAATAATAAAAACAGAAGACATCCACCAAACCAACAAGTAAAAATACACTTACCTACAATAAGATGTATCAATATTAAAAATATTCTCTAGTTATTATTTAAAATTTACTTTTATGGTTATTTAATTTCTATTTTTCACATTAATTTTTTCCTTTTTTGAAATATGAAAATTGTGGTTCCAATTGATGATTGTGAAGCTTCAAAAGAAGCAATAAAATATTGCCAAAAATTACAAAGTATCTTGAACGAAAAAATAGAAATAAAATTTATACATATAACAGCTATAAATCCTAAAAGTATTATACCGGGTTTGTAATAATTATTTTTGTCTTATTTATTGTTAGAAATGATATGGACCAAACTTTTAATGAAGAGATTATCTATAATTCCGCTAAACAAGTTGAAAAAATAAAGCTTATTTTGGAAGAATATGGATTTGATGTAAGTTTAGAAAAAACATTAATTTTTGCTTTTTTAGAAAGAACAATTAAAAGATTATATAGTAGAAAACGAGACTGCAAAAGGAATAAAATATATTATAGATAAAGAATATTGTGATTTGGATTTATGTGTTGTTGGTACTAATAATAGAGGTGGTTTCTCAAAGTAAATTATTTTATATTCTTATTAGATGGTTTATGGGCTCTGTGTCAGAATATTTGTTGCATAATTTGGATTGCCCTATTACTATTGTTAAAAATAACAAATAGCATTTTTTAAAAATTTATATAAAGTCGTTCATTTTTATTCTCTATTACCATATTCCACCACTTAATATAAAAATGTGACAAGATTTTTCGTAATAATATTAACAGAATATTAGTGTATGTAATTAGATTCGAATAAATTCTTAGGCTTTACCTCCTTACTAGTAGCCTGACGTCATTGTGACGATTTTTTTGACATTCAACCAAAACATTATAAAAATGAAATAATTAAAATAAAAGAATAAAAACCACAAACCCAAACACAAAAACTCTTATTTATTAAATTAGTTTTATTATAGTTTTAAATTACATTTTTAAGGTTTTTTAAATAAAATAATTATTAATCATTTTTTGCTTATGTTTTGGTTGA
>JAQFYD010001709.1:0-11362 GCA_034694225.1 Bourletiella hortensis
CCGCTTATCACACCACATTGCCACCGTGACACGGCCACGAGGTATTCTATAGTATCATTCAATAGTATCATATTGTTCTAACTGTAGCCAGTCATTTTAAATTGAGGTATGTACTCCCATCACAACAGCAAAAACCTTATGAATTAAGAGGTGATCCAGAAATCCAGCAGTATTTATGATCAACAATAATTTCTATGGCTATGGTGGCAGCAGAAAGTTTCACAAGAAGAAGAAGAAGAAGACGCAGAACAAGACGAAGGTGGAGAATGAAACTTATGGACCTTTCACTTGCATCATGACCATCAACAGCAACAACAAGTAGATCCTTTAGTATTATTTGGTCAAATGCAAAACTTTGTTCACACCTTTTCCTCCAAAGTCCTCATCCTCAGAGCACCCACACACATGATGATAATAATAAAAAGTCCTGCACTTTTTCCTATAATTATATACACACAGCAGGGGCAGCCAAGGAATTGCACAATCCGATGTGTTGTACAGCCCGTGACCAGAGGATGTAATGTTGTACTACTAGAAGAAGTAGAAGGAGTTAGTAGTAGTGCAGAGTAATAGCAGTAGTAGTAGAAGTAGTAGCCCAGCTCCAAATCACATTATGGATTATTAAAGGAAATAATAGCTATGACTATATCCACACAACTATTACAGACGGCTCAGAAGACCACCACCGTGTCTTCTGTCCCAAGAGTAACTCTTTTCACTGGAATTTTCCCCGCTCCCACTCTTTTCCCTTGTACTCATATTATTAGTTGTTGTTGATACAAAGTCAACTAACTATTCACTCATGTCAGCCCCTTGTACTGCAATATAGCCCAGAATTTCAACTGTTCCTTCCCTAAAAAATCTATTAAATTTCACAAAACCTGAACAAATTGGCGAATTTCTGGAGCAGGAGGAGGCAAAGTGACATGTGTAGAACTCGGGCGTGCCCATTCCTTGCAATCGATTGCAACTTGCGAGAGGATGTGGTTCGCAAGGCTCGCAGTCTCTCTCTCTCTCCTTCACTCTCTCTTTCCCGATATATTCAACGACTGCTGGTATTAGTAGTAGCTAGTAGTACTGGTTTTTAGTGTACATATATCCATAAAAACCTTTACTATTACTGCTTCTACTATACTAGCTCTATTTCTTCCTTGCTGCCTGTCTACTACTTCCTGCGTAGAGTAGTAGTAGGAACAGCAGTAATAGTAGCAGTAGCAGCAGCAGCAGTAAACTCTCTCCCTCCTTTTCTTCCCTATTTCACCGAAAAGCCTTAAACCCGGCCATAGAGCTTTTATGATATACATCATCAAAGCATGTATACACATGCTACACACAGACACACACACACTCACACGTACACACACCACGTGTGGAAAAACAAGTGAACAGAGCTATATAAATACCAATACATCCAGCGGCGCAGTTACCGTCCAATACTATTACAACTTACCTTTACCTAAAAGCTCTTCTTCTTCTTCATCTCTTCTCTTTCTCCATCTCTCTGGCTCTCTCTCTCTCCCTCTCTCTCATAGCTCTCAGCATAATAGGCCTACTCACATATACTCAAATTAGCGGTGCCACAGAGGAGAAGAAGCTCTTGCGAATTTCCTATCCATTAAGTGAAACGTTCCTGGGAAATGAAGATCCGCTCGTTCCTCGTTTCTATAAATTGTCATGATCATGGTCATCACCATCATCACAAAAGGGAGTCTAATGTTAAGGCTAAGACGAAGAAGGAATCTCTATTCATGCATATAGCTACAACATGCTCATGACGATGATGATGATTTCCTCATTAGTGACAAGTTCAGATGATGCTTCCTTCGTCTGCCTACTGCAACTTACTACGACGCGCGATGAAACACATGGATTTCTCCAAATGCTTTCTTCGTCTTTTATAATAATAATGCCAACCTACTGTTCTTTTCGTTCCTGCTGCCTTCTTTACAATGAAGGAGCCTTAGGGATTGCTTACATTATGGAGGAAAATGTTATTATAATAAAAATTCTCAAACTGTGAGAACACTTGGGGCAGATGACACTATTTTATGGAGGGATAGCTAGCTGCTAGCAGTAGAAATAGAAGTCCTCTTTAGCTTCAGTAGCTGCTACTCTCTCTGCATAAACGGCGTGTACCTTATGTAAGCAAGGAGCATCTCCTTTAAAGTGTTTTCTCATATGCGCACACATGTTGAAGAAGACAGCCAGCAGCCAGTATAGCACTCGTTGAGGAGGATGCTATTCAAGTAGAATTTTCCATAAAGCTTTAGCTGCTACTATACTCTTCTTCTTCTTCAACAGGGTCGAGTCCGATCTGTTCTAATAAGGTGACTGTGTGGAGCATGTATTCCGGGAGTGAGTCTAGGGCAAGAGAGAGAGAGAGAGAGAGACTGTCAGCAATAATAAGACCATGTGCGCTGGGAAATATAGACGGTGACAGGATTGAGTCATATATAAAGCCATGTCGATTCCCTCCGAACTCACAGGCAGGCTCATCACGCTTGAGGAAACAAATTTTCAGACATTATACCATACTAGTAGAGATCTGAACAGCGGATCAACTTCTATTTACCGAACCCTTCTCCCATTACTTTCTCTCTGTCTCTATTTCTCTCTCACTCGCTCTTCCTCAACCTCTTTTCGTTACATACCACAACGACAGCGGGGGACCATCAAATTCAAGTCTCTTTAGGCATGGAAATTAAGCCATACGTCAGCATTAGCAGCTAGTAGTACATAGCTATGGGAAAAGTATCACAACAGCTTTGAACATTTCGCTTGAAAATAGACGGGGAAACAGGATGACAGGTTTAGTTGATATTTTTCGCTAGAGGACATTAGAAAGACAGGGTTGGATACATGCGATGACGTGAAAGAGGGATTTCATTATGGCCACAGCAGGAGCCTGAAATAAAGACTTTCATCATCATGCTTTGCTTTTTGGATAGACATTGAGTAAGAAATTAGTGGGATTTGAGCTCACATGAGCAGCAGCAGTAGTAGTAAGTTGTTGTAGTTGCAAACAAGATTAATATTTGATGAAGAGCGGAGGACAGACTCTCTTTGGTTACACGTCAAGTTAAACAATGCTTCAATCTCCTGTGACTCCATACACCTGGTCACCCTTTGTACACTCAACATCCTATCATTCCCCGTACAGCATGATTTGTCCTTGTTGAGCAAACGTTATAAAGAATTTATGTAACCTTGATGAGGCGGGCGGAAGGGGGAGATGGTCTGAAAGCATGATATTATTGGATTAAGAAGAAAGGAAATGCATGACACAATAAAGGATTAGCACTAAATGACCGCTCCTCCTCTTTGTTCGCATTACTTTCTCCTTCCGTATCTCAACCTCGCCTGTTAACAGCCTACAAATCAAAGCTACACAGCATTTACTTAAGTCATTTGCATTCACTTTATTTAAACTTCATCGAATTAACCCTTTGAAACGGTGCGGTAATAACTCCATTGTAAACGGCGTTTAGTATAAACAAATGATTAGAGCTAGCTAACTAACTACGGCTTTAAAGTAGTGCTGGTACGGACTCCACGTATTGTTGTAGAAGATGATCCAGCAGGTCGTTGCGTTGAAGTACACAAGAACTGACGCCTACAGTTCCAAATATTTTGTGGGAAACAGTAGCAGGTCACACAATTCTGATTTCTTGTCTGAAACAACCGGCAGTCTCCTCGTTCCTCTGCAATAAAAATAAATCGAAATCACATTACCCAGAAAATCGCCTTCGCGAACGGCTGATTATTATCTCCAGCACATATAGAATTTGTGAAAGTCATTGGCAATTTTACTCACTTGTGCCGCCAAACGTTCCCTCAGATCCGGCTAATAATAGAGCCATGAAAGCAAATATGATTGCCAATAATAATTGAGACCTCATGGTTGAGTCTGTATAGAAACCTTGATCTTCCAGTCAGTAGCGACCTTATCAGCTCAGAAGGAATTAATGAAAGCTATTAAAAGTCCCTCTGAGGTATCTCATGCTATTTATATTAAACTACATGATTCAGTTTAAGTATTCAGGGACACGACCGAGCTGGAATCCCATTCAACATTCTCCATTTATAGCTTCTACTGTGTGCGTAAAAGCTCAGCAAGTGACATGCTATACACTAATCCGAGATCACTTATTCCCTGTCAGTGCGAAAGCACAGTGAAAGCTTCTGCTGCTGCTGTAAAGTGAACTTGAATTATTATTCGCCAACCATTTTAACCTTCAATGTAGCTAAACGTGACGGTAAATATTGTGTCACTGGTTACCAGCAACACTTTTCATATCACCATATCACTGTCTATTTTAGCATGCCTCTTCCTCATGCAAAATTTTGCTCAAGCATGCAAGAAATCTCCATTTGACGCCATGCCCCATTAAATGCTTCACAGCATAAAATAAGACCACATAGAATTCCGCCGTCATCTGCTAAAACTTAATGGATTAAACCTGTGCGGAATACGAAAGTTGACACGCATGGTGAATGGATCAACTAATGATGACTTCATTTCTATTCACAAATTCATCCGGGTACAAATGCTGCTGTTGCTGCTCCTTCCAAAACTTTCACAACTATACAGAACTACATAAGCACATGGTTGACAAAGAACTAAATGAATAAATTAAGAATTCATGTGAAATGAAACACTTGGTTGAGACAGAAGTTTTTGGAAGTAAATATTTATTTATAATTTTCAATCCGTTCAACTGTTTTGCATATAATATAATTTTTTTCTTCAGATCTCAACAAATAACAACGTAGTTTTATTATTATTATTATTTCATTACTATCATTATTATTATTCTTATCATTAGCATTAACCATTATAGTTTAAGTTTGTTTTATTTTTGCTTTTACAATAACTTCTTCTTCTATAGCATAGTATTTTTTCCATGGAGAGCCATGCACCATTATTATTAGTATGTATTTATGTACGTATGTATGTACAACAACCTCACAGACATGTGACAAGATGATTATGGTTTCATTTAATAAATAATAATAATCATTACTTATTATAACGATTATCTAAGTAATCATGTAGTGTTTCTTCTATTAGATATTATAATAATAAATGCTATATATTTCACTGATTATTAAATAGCACTCTTCCATAATAATAATAACATATAGCATGCATAGTTGTTGCTGTTCAATTGCACCCCAAAAATGGCATCTGTTCATACTATCTTTGTTGTAATTAAAGTAATTATAGGCAGTAATGATGATGAACGGGCCATGGCCTATGAACGCTAGCCTTAACCATCAAGAACCAGTTGAAATCAAGCTGTTTAGCTAGCTATAGCAAAGGACTGCTGTTGAACTGTAATGATAATAATAATAAATAAAATAAAAATCTTGCTAATAAACTCATTTAGTTACTCATCAGAAGCTCAACGAATGACGTAAGGACAGAACGAAAGCCAAAAGACAGATATGGACAGAGTGCATTATTACTACAGTATCTAGTAACAGGCAATTATTACTAATGACTTAGAAGTTTACCGATCCGATAATAATTATTATATCTTTGGCTTCTACATGAATCATCAATAACAAGTAAGATTGTGTCTTAAAATTTTGAACGCATTATGCCATCTTCCCAATCATTGTTACAATTGTTGTAGTAGCTACAAGTTACTAATTATTTATGTTGTATATCACGTCATCATCATCCAGTATTTCAGTTTTAGCTTAAGTAATTTTAGTAATACATATGCTTATCACTGCAGCCTCTTCTTATATACTTTCTTTCTTCCTACACAATAAGTTTACAGATTCCTCTAAATTCAGAGCTTGAGATTGTATTAGTATTATTAATTAATTTAATTTTTTTTAAACTTGTAACAACTTTCCTTCTTCTTCTGTGTGAACTAGCGGAGTACTAACATGGCCGCTAAAATTTCAATATTAGTACATTTATTCAACATTCGCACTCCTTTGGGAGAAAGAGGAGGTGAAAGGTAGAAGCAGAGCATAACTTTCACTATACTTGTAATCGTAATGATGATCATCGGTTTCTGTCATACGCTCATCATATTTAAAAGGAACAGATTAAAACCGGATGGGTTCCAAATACTTCTAAATTTCCATAGCAACTTAACGTTAATTAGCTTTTCTTGGTTAGAACCGGTTCAGACAAGAAAACTAATAGGAAACAAGTACTGATTCCCATAGGAAATATCATAAGGTGAACATAACGTGCATTGCACAGAGGCAGCGTACTCTAAAGAGTTTACAAAGGGCTCAAAAATGCATCAATTTCCTGTTCCATAATAAACTTTGTATATCTATTAATCAGCTTAGACTACTAACTTTCCTTCAATAATAATAAAGTCTTTCTTAGGTTGCCTTCATCTTCCTTTTCATATAGCAGCAATAATAGTTAATTGTAGCTGAGAAAAACTGCTCTGGAGACATGACCCGCCGTTCTGTCTGACATGTCGCGCTGCTAACCTTCTTGAACAGGCTTTGGCCAAATACACTTTGTGCTGAGGTTCAAACTCAAGAATTTGCATTAGCGACAAAAACTGCTACTTTCTCGGGTTGAGGTGCGAAGTGGAATACAGAGGAAGAGGAATCGGAAAGAAACGAACGACCCCACATGACTAGAAACCCTAATACTAATTTAACTGCATTTATGGTGGTGGCGGTGGTAGGAGTAAATAGTGTGAACACCAATTGCCTGTGAATACCGAGGCGTTATTATAGTAACGAAGTTATAGAATTTATAATATTTTTAGCTAATATTGGTACAGTACAGAGATAATGGCGGAGCATTATTTACTAGTAGTAATCCATAATGTATGTAGCACTGTTATTACTATGATTATTATTTTTTGTCTTCACGGATTTATAATTTTTTAAAGTTGATCATCATATTATCCACTCTTTTTCACCACTCTTTCAAAGATGGCCCGGAAGAAGGATCGAGAAGTCGATAGACAACGGAAAGAATCATCATTTTTAGCTATTATAAGCACTGCATTGAACCTTCTTCACACACTTCCTTAAATGATGATCATAGTCTAATGATCATTAACGGCGTGAACGGAACATAGATATTGAGTATATAAGTTTACATTAATATAACTATTCATCATAGCTATAGATTAGATATTGCACATACACAAGTGTAGTTAGTAGTAAGTCTTCCGTTACCTAACGTCCCAGACGAAGGTTAACGGCTTTTATGTCCCTTTTTTTTAGTAATCAACAAGAATTAACGGAATAATTGCATATAAAAAACAATCGGCGATTAAATTCGTATAGTCACCGGTAATAATGACGAGAGGAGCTGGAGAGGATGATGAACTATTTTGATGGAAATAACTGTAGCTATCTACTATAGAATAAGTTTAACTAGCGGGTGGGGACCATAGCATCTGTACACACATATATACACAAGATACAGGATAATCAACAGAGTCATCATTTCACTTCCATCATGATCATGATGATAGTAATAATTATCATGATCAATAACAACAACATTATATATCATATCAATATCATTCAATTCAGTGCGTTCAACAAATGCAACTACTGTACTATATACTCTCACATTTTTGTGTGTACACTAATGGAAAAGGTGCTGTAAAAGGTGCAACGATCTTGCAAACATTTTTTTGACTTTTGCATTGACACAAATGTTTGATGTTTGCCTATTTTACAGAATTATTATTACTGTTATTATGTACACGAGCAAGCAGCTACCAGCGTTTTTTACACTCATTCGACCATTTGAGTAGTTGTTTCCACACACTTGACTACCTGCCTGACTGTCTGACTGTCGGACTCATTTTACACACATGTAAAAGACAAAAGTAACGAAATTATTATTATTACAAGTATTATTATTTGTATTATTATTACTAATTATTATTTTATTTATTTATTGATGATAAACTGCCTGCTTACATACTCCTGCGACGAAGTACGTACGTAATTGTGGTAGTGGTAGTAGTATAGTAGTTGTAGTAGTCGTAGTAAGTGAAAGTCTACAGCCTGACTTGTTATTCATGTACACACTATAAAAATCTAAGGCTACGAGGACTTTCTCATGTAGAAATGAGGTAAATACACTCGTCATCTTCATCATCATTATATAATAATCATCATAACAATAATAATGTAATCGTTAAAATTCAAATAATAATAACTATATTCCATCCTTATATTTTGCGTATTCAAAAAGGTATACAATATTCTGTTGTTGTTGATGATGACAACTAATAATAATTAGTAATAAGATTTCATTTACTTCTCATCGCCCTTTCATCTCACACATCATTCCCAAGTTGACAGCCACCCCGAAGAATGGTCAGTAAAGTATTTCAGAGAACTGACTTATATATTCGTGGGCTAACTTTTTAAACTTTTTATAATTTTTTTGAAGAATCAAGGCGGCACAATGCGTTCGTCCTATAAAATTTCTTTTATGGCATTTTCTCACACATATTTTTTATGTATATATTTCAGTTGGAGAATTATTATAGTATTCTGAAATATGCACAAGATCTCTTCCACGGCGACGCATGGCTTGAGGCGTTGGTGGTCGCGGCAGTCGGAGTGGCATATTTCATATTTATGTGTATGATAAAGACGACGAAATATTTTCCCCCCACACACAAAAGTACAATATTTGTTACGTTAATATAATATTCTATATATGGTACAATAGAACACAATGTTGTTCATTTCATCATCATCATCATCTTCATCTTCATCATCATCATCCAATAAATGTCTTTCATCAAATAGTATGTATATATTAACAACAACTCTCTGTTGCGTTCTTTTATACGACGTGCCTTGCGCATAACGTAAGGTTGTTAATATAAATTACAAACTCTATAATAGCGATAATACATTTCCCGTGATATATAATAATTACATTACAAAAAAACGGTTGTGTATAGTGAGATACGAATGATGAAAGGAATGGGATTTCAAAAAGGGAGACGAAAAAAAACTTATATGTTTAGGCCCCGACAAACCCCTTTGTGTGAGCAACTACCCAGAGTGTACAATAATAATAATCATAATTGATGATAATAATGATAACAGTTATAGTAAAAATTCAACCCAGATAAGGATCAAGATAATTAACACACACAGTAAGTGTAACAACAGATGAAAGCGAAAACTCTTTTGATTACTCTTGGTTTCCGTTGTGAAGGGCAAGGGAAAAGAACTTATTTGTGTTTTTTTCCTTTTGTGTGTCTGTCTCTCTGTGTACTACTATTGAACATGATGATTATTTTCACTGGTCTGGGCTACCGTCCGTATCGCTCTCTTCCAGTTCTTGCTTATTCCGCCTCTTCTCATAGACGACAATGATTATACACAGGAGTACAACTTCACCACAGATACCCAAAAATGGCCATAGCGGTTGTAATTTATCTGAAATACGACAAAAATCCCAATCACATGCCAATGCTTACTCACGCAAACGATGTCTGCTATTTAAATCACAGCTCGATTGACCTCATCCCAGCATGATCAACGTAGAGTAGGAAGGCTGATGTAAACTACATTCACTATATACTGCTGACGCTACTGGTATGGAACCAGATGAGAATTTCTGGCATCGAAAGCCTAGAGATTTTTCTCTGCCTGTCCTGTCCCATCACCCTGTCATGTTTCTCATTCTCCACAGTATATACAAAGAGCGGAATGATGGAAAAGGTTCTATTTTTATTTTCTTCCGATCACCCTTACCTTTAACACGGACGAGGAATTCATGTTCTGACGTTTTGCCATCATAGTGGGCTACACATTTGTACACTCCTTTGTGTTTGTCCTCTGTATCAAGGTATTCAAACCCAATCGCATTTCCATTTTCCGGTCTCAACGGCAGAACTTTCTCCCCACTTTTCTTCAATTCTTCCCAATTTATTTCTACACCATCTACTCAAACAGAGAACAAAGACATTGTTAAAAAAATTATGACGTAAATTACCCAAAATGCTCATCAATTAATCAGTTTGTGGAAGACAAGAACATACCTTTGTAAAACTTCATATCCACCTGAGTTGCATTGACTCCAGTAACGTTGCAGTAGATGGGTAAAATATTGCCGGTTATGACAGTGACGCTTCGATGTCCTTTTTCAAAAGGTTTATTTTCGGGCGTTAAATGCTTAACTGAGAACGTCGCTGTCAAAAACAAGAAATTAAATGAGTAGCCATTCGACGACGTAATGTCTGTGAATGTTGACCGACCGATACAAGGCTTCATGCTCGGATACTTGATGCTGTCTACTTTCTCTCGTAAAAAATTTCAAACTCGGCATTAGATTTGCAATTACTACCGCACCCAGGCTGAAACGTGAATAGAGAGCACCAATTCAAATTTTCCGAAGCATTAGTGCATGGCATGCATGAGTTTTGTGTAATGTGGCTACTGGCCATGAGACACAAAAAGCAACAAATACTACTGATAAAGCAGCTGCTAATCTGCGGAAGCAACTATTTAATAACATTTGAGTGATGATGTTTGTGTTATGGAAAAAATCGTAAGGTGCGACATAGGCAATGTGTATGTGTGTTTGTAAGTGCGTGCAGCATGGAAGATAATGTGGCTCATCACATCCCCACGTTACATAAATCGTATCGTACCACCATCATACAGGATGGGAATCGATAAAAGCAACAAAGCAAGAGTTCGGAGGGACATATATGCCTGCATATGAACTCGAAGCATCTACCAGAAATAAAATGTGTAAGAGGATGTTGCTCCAGTTAACGCCCTTGCATGCACGCACTGACGAGCCAGCCAGACTTTCATGAAACACAGCCCGCCGTCGCGATGACGGGGACAGCTCGTCATGCTAATCCGGCTGCCCATCCGTAAAAGAATTACTTTTGACCGAAAAAAATTAATTCTTTTGTCCTGGATCAAGTAGCTTCTCGAATTCCTCGAACTTTGCCCTTGTCAGCCGTCCTCAAAGGAAAGCCAAATGTAGGGAAAAAATATAGCTAAGTGATCTGACACGCCAAATCTGAAACAAAAAGTGGCACTAGTCCGTGCATGCCCCTGAGAAAGCAGGTTCCACCAAATGGCATCCAACTATGCACTAGAAAACTATAGATCAAAGCTGGAATCTTCATGCATAACCATCAATTCTAAACAACCAGAAAATGCAAACAACTACTGAGCGTAAAAAGGGTAAAACTCAGTCCTACGTTTCTCTTCGCCATCGGTTTTGTTATGCGAACCCTCCGACCGCTTCAATCTCACTAAGGTTTCTACTCAATCAGATCGATACAAATTTTCCGTTAGTACAATAGGAATAGGAAAGAACAGTTAAATATCCATTATTTTTTCTATTCATATAAAGAAAAAA
>JAQFYD010001710.1:0-11359 GCA_034694225.1 Bourletiella hortensis
ACTCTTAAGTGTGCGTGCGTATGAAGAATGCATTCATGTAAAGATGTAGAATGGAAGCATCTGGCTGAAAGAGAGGAGGGGAGAAAACCTTGAAGGACGTATAGCAGATGGATGACAGTAGAAGAAGAAGAAGAAGAAGCGGAGAGCGCTTTCGTAGCATTTCTAACTTATGAAACTGCAGAGGGAGAGAAGCTTTCATCAATTAGAGGAAGATTTACTCCGGAGATTTATACGCTGATTGCCTCACTTGTTAAGAGCCTCTCTGTAGTTCATCTCTATTTTCCTCTTCTCTCTCTCTCTTCGTCCTCTTTTCAGCTAGTAGCTATATCAATCTATTTGAATTGAAACAGGCTGAAAAGAGGAATAAATATATGAAAAGTATCATCGTTGTCCAAATAATTCCATATGACCATAGCTACTGATATTAAGAGAAGCTTTAAAATCTTCCTCTGCTCCTGCTACATCATCATCATCATCATCCAAATGATAGAAGAGGAGATTCATTCAAGAATTATTGCAATATAGTATAAATATCCCCCTATAACCCACGAGGGAATCCTTTGAACAAAAAAACATGGGCTGTGCAATTTATTTCTTCATGGAAATAAATGGAAACGAAACCACAGTGGGGGGAGGAGTGGCACTGTAGCTAGTAGTAGCTAGTGGAGTCAAGTTGTAATATAGTAGAGTTGTGTGTGTATGTAAGCTACTGCAGCATTAATACTTACCGTGAAGCGACGACACCAAATTGAGAGCCATTTGAAATCCTTAATCTTGTAGCCGTCAGGGAGGTGAAGAAGGACGTCTTGATTGTCGTAATTTTTCAAAACGGGTGGTTCCCTCCTGTAAAAATAAAAGTATCGAAAATGCTTTTACTTAAATTGATACCCAAAACTTTTTACAATTGGCCTCATTCATGACAAAGCGTTCTAATTTTTGGAAAAAAAATTCTCCATTACCAACCACCACAACCACCTTTAATCTGACATTATGTCCCGTAATAGCCTTTCTTCTTCTTCTCTGTCTCTGTCTTTTTCTTTCTGGCTAGCTAGCTACATACAGCATTAACTTTATTGCCTAATCGAATTTACGACACAAATAGGAAGACCGTAATGGTCCATGAAGAGAGCGATTCCTCATATAATTCCCTTTCTTTTTCTCTTTCTCTCTCTCACTCGCACCCGCACCCCTTTAATTTCATGAGAGCAGTCAATCATACCAAATATAAGGTTTTTAACGTGGCCAACCAAAAGTGCTAGTCAAAGTTCGCTTTCCTCCGACTAAAAGTACAGAAAGCACAGAGCAATCTGGGGGAACTTTAAATATAACGAACGAACAAGTATGTACACTACTCATCGCAATCTCTTCTACGTCATCGTGTTTTTGCGTATATCTTACTTATAACAATGGAAAGGGAAAATTCTGAGAATTCCAAGGCTTTCCGCTCTTCCCTGTCATCTATCTGGTTTCCCACTCAATTTGGCTTCAACTTGTTCAAAACATGCTCCCTGCGGAGTTTATTTCCAACCTCTACTCACAGCCCGCCCTCATATTCCCACACCGTTTTGTGGAGTGGCCAATTATTTACAACTCGTCATAAATCACCTACTCATCTACTACCCACCCCATGATATCACTTTCTGCTCCCAGGACGATCTAAATATTGCAAATATCTTTGTAGCTATCAACATATGATTCAATTTGGGCAACTACTTTTAACTAATTGACCTGACTTCACCGTCGGATTCAAAAAATACTTTTGGGGAATATAAATGTTTCAAAAATCAGAAATCCTGTGGCCCTCCCTCATGCGCGCCGCCAGCAGTTATAATATATGGAGCGGTAACAGTTTAAATCATGATAGACATTAATCGTCACGGGTCAATACATACGCACTACTAGATGCGTGTCTATCAGGGTGGCAGTCACTCGCAAATTTTTCTCTCGTGATGCATCATAGAGGCTTTCCATTCTTAGCTGCGACCAGAAGCAGCTAGCTACAACATCGTGCGAGTTCAAAACAATATCGTGGTGAATCCAGCAATACCGCCTGTGCAAAGAAATAGCTGAAGAACTTGAATTCCATGTCTGATCCAAGCTGACGATGCACTTTGGCCCACGAGAAATGAAGTCAAGTCATGAACGAAAGCTTTTAGTGACGAGGACGGGGAAGATGGTGGAATTTACAAGAGGTAATCCAACTGTGCGGCACACAGTTGTTCAAGAAGCGTTGGCTTGAACGTCCCCGTCAATATTACAAAGAGTTAATCGATTACCACCGTCAGAGAGCTATGATGATAGTAATAATACGGGGAGTCATAATAATGGTCTATATATCCAAACACTATTGAGCCAGTCATTGCAGTAGTGGTAGTATTCACCGGGGGGAAAGCAGAGCAAATTACCATGACAGTGCGCCATCAATATTATAATACGGGAACTTCCAAATGGGGGTGTAAATGGAGAACAATCTAGCCAGTGCTACTTTTAGAGGAGAAAATGTATTAAAAGGTCGAACATTATTAATATATGAGGAGTGAAGCAGTTGAAATTCCATGTGAAACAACTATAGCTAGCAAGCGTTTGAAGCTGTAGTTTTCAGTGTAATGCTGCCGTATACTATGCACTTATATATGTTCTCTAATAGCATGAAAACATTTCTACAACAATATGAGTATAAGTTGCATGAACGCTGGCTGGCTGTGCAGAGTTTTGAATCTTTGGCACAGGGAGACAGGAGGAATGAGAAAGTTGGAAAAGGAGAGGGTACGAACGAGTGAATGCTAGCTATAGTATGGGTGAAGAGAAGTTTCATTATCAAATTGAGACTTTTGTCCCATGCAATTTCCACTCGACTCATCATCATTCCTCATCTGAACTCTGACAGGTTCCATTAACTAAGCCATTTCCCCATCATTCGAACCATCCAGTCTGTATGGTAGCTTTCTCTCTCTCTCTCTTGCTCTATATCCATCTATACTTCATGCTCTGCGTTATATAGCTACATACACAGAAGACAAGGCCATCAAGAAAATATTGCTTCCACGTCGTCACCTCCTCCTCCTCCTCCTTCACCTCCTCTTTGAAATACGAAAACGATAGCTATTTTCCATGTATTGTTCATAGCTATTATTACATTATGTGTAAGTAATTTGTAAAATTGTATAACTTTGTAGCAAGAATGCGTATTTATAACTGTTACACCTATTATTTTAAACGCGTCTCATACTTTTCTCTCAAATAACAGTAGCTTGTACTAGTTATTATTATAATAGTAGCAGCAGCAGGAGCAGCAGCAAACTCACAAGTTTCTCCAACTAGAATCATGGCTTTCTCGCAATGCTGCTTGGTGGCAGTAAAGACTTGCAGAAAGTTGTACTACTTGGCGTGCCTGATTACAATGAGTCATGAGATGGTTGACAGCTTTTGAACGGGCAAACTTTCTCCTTTTTGCTCGTATTGACAACGTCTTTGTGATCAGTCTGATCAGCAAAATAGTTTCACCATTGCATGTTACCTCATTCGGCATCTACTGTTCTTACATTGAGGCTCATTTTAGCACATATATGTATAACTTCGCTGGTTATTACAATGATGATGACGGTGGTGATAGCCCCCTGTCAAACTTGCGAGCTGATAGGCCAACATGAATTCTTGCAATTTCCGTGGTTAATCGTGGCCGGTAAGTGTAAGATAAGAACCCGTCATCTGAACATCATCATTATTGTCATAAAATATGATCAAAGGGAAAATTCATATGAACTTTTATCATCAAACTAAGTCATCCTTACTTCCTGTGGACTCTTCTTGGCCAAAGAAAGTCGTTCAGACTGCAGACATAGTGAGCAAAGTAAGGGACTAAAGTGGGACATTTTAGACTTTTACAATAAGGAAAAATTACTTGTCTGTCTGTATCATCATTCTAATTACTAGACACATCTCATAGTTACCCACTTGACTAAACTAAGAGCTTAATCCTATCAGGCTCATTTGCGCCGTACACAAGTTCCACACACACATACAGAAGCAGTCTGAGTCCTTTTCACTTTGCAGTACATTATTACTACTACTGCTCTTGCTTATGCTTAATGCTTTCTTCGTCATTAGCAAGGACGACTGCATTTCAAACTTTTCCCTCTAAGCCTCAAAATCTCCTTCCGGTTCCATTTTAATTAGTCTTGTTTCCAGCAGCTCCAGAATTAATGTAGAATTCATCTTTTGTACCAAAAGAGGACGTATTCCAGCAAAAATCCAATTATGTGACATACAAAGCTGGCCTGATTTTCATGCGGCATGCGCCGCCGTGGCTTTCCCTCCGAAGGCTTTCCCTCTTGGACGTAGGACAGAAGGGGAAATTTTCACTTTGTTATTTAGGTGTGATTTAACTTAATGGAGCTTTGAAGGCTGCACTATTAGCTATGATTTACGGGCCCCTTTGTCTACACTCATAACTTTGGGCGCCATCCCTTGGAAAAATGAGTGAAAAAATGTAACTGTTGAGTCAAAGGGCAATGTGGCTTGATTTTTCTCCGTTCTCTGCTGTCGTCCCAGCCAAGCTCATTCTAGCTAGTTACTGAGAACGGTGGCCAGTGCCAAGAGAAAGTCAGTTTTATACAGAGGTACATACTTTTTGGGCTTCTGGACCATAGTGTTAGGGTTGATATTCCAGATGAGTAGACAGGAGTTGGTTCAAATCAGACGACTATTGCTGACCAAAAGTAGAGTTTATGGAATCCTGGCTAAAAGTTTCTTGTGGTTATGAACGGAGAAAATAAGTTTAAGCGTTGGTGCCTTGTATAAAAATCTGTTTCATCGTCGAGGGCGGCATACACACCCTCGAGTCCTTGCCGTTTCGCTCTCATCCATTAAGTCACATTTTTGTGAGTGTGAGGTTGCTTGCCTGCGAACAGTAAGTAGTAATGGTTTATGTGGCACGTGGTGGATAGTTTTTTTCTCTTCACACTTTACCACCGCAGCAGCATTCCTACTGCAGATTCACCATCATCACTGCATTCTCCAACCATGTAAATCCTGTATTGCATGCTCTCACAGTCCTGCTCTTGAGTGCTTAAATGTTATAACAGAGCATTGGAGAGAAGCGGGATGGCAATGGTGAAAGTCTGTCTATCTGTCTGTTCTATCTAGTATATAGGAGGAGGAGTAGTAGTAGTAGTGGTGGAAGCCAAAGAATCCAAGACTCTATTATGCCCTCAGGTTTGGGAAAAAGAGCTTTTATTTGCGGAGTAAAACGGTCTTCTGGTGGTGGCAATGGGAAGGAGGAATGTAGTATAGTGTTGGTGGTGGTGAAAGTCAGCAAACTCTGTCTCTAGCTTTCATTTACTCCCTTTTCACTTCACTTGATCCCCTTGACTTGATGGACGTGCATTTACACAGCCGTGGTGACACATTATAAGCTTAACTGACTGGGCTTAGTAAGAACTCGGCTGAACACGGAACAAATGGTCTAATCGTAAATCGAAAGAAACATTTGGCCAGCATGATAAAACGATTACGAGTAGGCTTATGCATCAACCAACTGTCACCACACAGTCTTTCCTCTTTCCTCCATCGCTCTTAAACACATTTCATGCTCTGTCCTTTCTTCTCAAAAAGGGATATTGACCTGTCATTCTTAGGCTACTTAGCCCTAACTACAACTCTAATATAGCTGTTCTCTCCTCAAATTCTTCCCTACATTCCCCCACAGATCTACTGTACTTGCACCATGCAGTTATCAACGTTCCAAAGTTCCCTGTGTTCACATTGGGCTCAGAATGATACGAATTTTGCAATTATCATTGTAATTGGGGTTCTGTAGCATTAAAATCCATTCCGAGACACAACTTTAAAGCTGAAAATCAGTTTCCTAGACTACCGTGATATATGGATGACCCATGGATGATACATACATGAAGTTTGTTGGGCTCTGTTTCCATGGCACCGTACAAAATTAATACGTAGTTTTTCAAGCCGAAAATATACCATATTAATGAACACGCACGCTTACATCGCCTTTGTCCAATGCTTCAAAATTCTGAGAAGAAGCATCAAGTGAAAAACTAATAATAAAGTTCTTACCCCACGGCACTGTGGCTGTTATGTGAAAAAGTTACAGAACACGTCTCACTTTTGTATGGCAGCAGTAGCTATTCGAATCTATGAGTTCAATGTACAGTCCTAATATAAAGAAGGCTTTCACTTTTAATGTAAAGTAAGATGCGGGACGTGAAGACAGCCTACGGATTATTGATAATAATAACAACAGAGAATATAAGAGGGAAAAACGAGAGGGATTACATGTTGAGTATGTATTGAAAAAGGTTATAAGAAGGATAGCTCGCTACTCGTACGAGAAGAAGATCAAGGGTGGGAACTTCCTGTTCCTGTGGATGCAAAAACCCCGGGATTTACTTTAGCAATAAGAGTGGAGCACTATAAGGAGGGAAGGACAGGCAAGTAAGCAAGCCAAGCTCTTCCACATATTTCCCTCCCTGTTAGAGTTACTAAGTGAAAATAAGCAGTTAGGATTACAAGTGATTTCCACATGCTCAAGCTAAATACTACCAGCTTTCCCGCAACATCTTGTCCGTCTATATAACCCACGCTTACTACTGTAATAATATTTTGACAGTAGTAATAGCCCTGGCTTTGCTCTCTAGGTTACGAGCATCAATCCTCCTCCTCTCCACTCCATAATTTCTTCCTCTATCCCATATGTTTACGCATTTTCACGCAGACAATGATCATCATACATGGACTATTATAAATGCTTCTTCCCCTATACTGCTACTATATGGCCTGACTACCAAACTATACAGACATATGGCTAAGTAGAATAAACAATGGAGAATTTAGCAAAGTATCACTAGGGATTCCAGGTAAATCAGCTTACGGTTTCCCTTTCAGCTTTGGAAAATACCAAAAATAAAAATTGCACATCTACCACTGTTTGGTTCCCAGGGAAATGCCAAGTTCTACTGTTGATTTTTTTACAATTTCATCCATGTATTTTACTGAAGACCGTGCTGCCACTAGATACATAGTTATGACTATTATAGGAACCTGGAGATTGAGAAGGTTCGTTGCCGTTAGTGATAGGGATGACGAGTGCATGTAAAATAATGATGTGGAAAAGAAAGCTATTGTTAAAATGATGAAGAAGAAGAGGGATGATGGAACATTGAAAAGCCCTTGGTTGGATCATAGCTACACAAGTAACTACAGAAGTGAAGGCAGTCAAAGAAGGAGAAGAGAGAGAGAGAGAGAAAAAAAAGAGAAAATAAAGATGGGCGGATGGAAAGGACCACAATGGAAAATATGATACAAAGCAGGAGCAGCAATGGAATGGAATATCCTGGATGGAAGTCTGCAAACTGTGAAGCTGCAGAAGACCACACAATGGTCTCCTTCTTCGTCTTCTTTTTCCCGTCTTTACCATCCCTTTTTTTCTTTCTCTTTTCCTTCCACAACTCTTGTAAAAAATTCTAAATAGTACAAGATTTCATCCTCTCTTTCTACTCTTTCATTTTCAACGGAACAGAGAGGATAAGAAGGGGGCTCAGTGAGACATATATAGCTAGCTATTACAATTACAGAGAAAGTAAAACGTATTCTTTAAAATAACACCCAAACATTGCTATCATATACAATGGAATTTAGCTACTGTTCTCTGGCTCATATTTATACCCTTGCCTCAGTACTCTTCCGAACAGCATCCTCGTCACCAACATTTCAATCAGTGCTGGCACCATTTTCTAAACTCTCAATATTTAGTTCCTTTGTTATCGAAAATAAATGTAATATTTTTTCGTCTTCACTGCATCGATGGGGAATAACTGAAAACAATGCCCAGAAAGTAGAGTGATCACGCTAATTACAAACCTTTGTAAACGCAGCCAGCCTTGGACAATTTTTTAATGCACAAAATAGCTACCGCAAATATACCCTAATGAAAAATATTCTGATTTCTTATAATATTTAAAATTATGGCTTAATCTCCAAGGGAAACTATTCATGACGAAGCTGCTGTGACCGAGTCCTTGGCTAAAGGAGTTCGTAAACTAGTAAGCAAACTTCGCTTCTGAGAAGGGAAATGGATGCTGGAGGCGGCTGTAACGTGACACTATTGATATTTATGCCTATAATTCCTTAATAACCAGCAGTACACGAAGGAAATGGAGCTGCTGCTGAGACGAATGAATGTATAGTGGAAATAATGAACGTGAGTTGAATCCAAGATTAAGAAAAAAAGTAGAACTAAGTCGAACTGAACGAGTGGTGAATGTGTGAGAAAGAAGAAAAACGACTTGTTCTTTCTTCCACTTCAATCTTTCTGTCTTTCTCTCTGCCACGGCTTTGCCATCCACCACGAAAACATCTCTTTGGGCTGTATAGTTATCTTCTCTTCTTGTACACCATCTCATCAAAGTCTTAGTTCTTCTTCTCCAGCCTTATATACAAATGGAAGTTGAGGAAGCAAAATTCATGGTTTAAAATTTGTTTGCTCTTTTCCGGAAGACAGCGGAGACATTCATAGAGAAAGACAGACACACACACACACACTTTTCCAGACACACGCACGCAGGACAAATAATGTATGTACAGCAAAGGGCTTCTAAGCCATCCTCAAGTTGCACTCAGTGAAGCGGTGGTGATGGCGAAGGCCTAAGGATACATAGAGTGACATACTAAATATTGAGCCTGAGCGAGCATTTGATAGCATAGAAAAGGCAATTTCACTACATGGAAAGGGTAGAGTCATTCCCTACTAGTTTCATCTTCCCTTTATACATACTACATTCTACCCCCTTTCCCTTTTATACATCTTTCTCAGTTCTCTCTCTCTCTCTCTCTCTCTCTCTCTCATCCTATCATTTGATTCCATTTCCCAGCCGTTTCACTTTCACTCTGATTCACTTGGCTAGTCCACATTACAGATCCATACATTATTTTCTCCTCTTATGTATACACGAAGAAGACGAGAGAGGAAAGACAGGAAGCTATTCACACTGATACACTCATCTCAACTTCTTTGAGCTTAAATTTAAAAGCATCCCACCACCACCACCACTACCACTTATTCCATTCAATGATACGCTTTCTTCTATTCGTCCACAATTCTTCATCTTCTTCTTCTCGCTTGCTACCAACAAAGTCTTCTGAGTTACTGTCCGACCATATGATAGCCCTTTATTATGAACTACCTACCTGCAGTGTAACCTCAACCTTGACTGCCATACAGCTAAATTATTCCATTCTTCCGCTTCCTTTCGTATGATTATTATTCACGCTCGCACTTTCAGCTTCCTAAAGTTACAGGCGCATCCCCGCCCTGCAGTTAGTACTCACAGCTACACAATCAATCCTGCACCCGTGTGCAGGAAAACAGGAAATCCAAATTAGTACTAGAGAATATTTTCAGGTGATGTCATTCAAGGTCAAAAGCCGCTGCATGAGTTGATATCTATTCCGTTTGATGAAGCTTGCATAAATATTGTCATCATCATGATGACTTTACAAATAATTGGAACTACAGTCTACTCCGTAGCATTTGAATTAAAATGATTGAGTAACTAAGTAAATGATACAGAGGGAAAGGATGAGAATTCTAGTTATTCAACATGCGAATTTCTAGAGAAACTTTGTGATAATTTTAAAGCCGTTTTTCAAAGCAAGTCCTTTGAAAAACGGGGAAGACAAAGGACAGGAATTTATAGGGATCAGTCGTCGCGGCGGGTTGAGTAATCATAGCTACTACTGCAACTATGCGCAAGGGCATTCAAGATGAAAGAGAAAAATAATCGTGTGTTAGCAATGGGAGAAGAGGACAGTTTAATTTAGCTAGACTAGACATAATTAAAGAGATAAAAGCATATCAAGGATGCATGGAGAAAGGGCGAGAAGGGGTAGAGTATGGAGAAGAAGAAGAAGAAGAAGCGAAGCTGGGCTTAAGCGAAGATACCATAGAGTGGCACATAGTTCCCGTTACTAGTAGTCCTTTAACGATCCGTTAAGAGGGAGATGATGTAAAATAAGGAGCTGGGAATTAACTCTGTTCTTTTAGTTAGTTTCCTCCTGCAGTTCCGTATAGAAACTAGAATGGCTGTAATCATATGAGGCACCGGAATTGGTCTCCTCCTCGATGAAAAGCATGAGCAGCAGTAGTAAGCAGTACTATAGTAGTCCTCGCTGCATCTGGAAATCACTCCAAGGGTATTCGCTTGTAGTTTTTTATTGCTTTTATGTCAAACGCCCCCAGGTCTATTAATCTGAGTCCGTATATACTTGAGAGCTTTATATAGTTCTTGTTGATTCAGTTGAACCACCAAAGAAATCCTTTCCCCTAGGCCTTTTTTAAACAAATAAACTCCCACGTAATTATATTTTATAGTAAACTAGCAGCAAATAAAGTTAGCTACTCCTCTTTTCCCAGGACTCAGACATGAAGATCAGTACCCAACTTTGTTATGAGTCCATCTCTTTTCCACAATTAATTAAATGGTTCAAATGCTAAAAGTAAATATTCACTCTTTTATGGACACGCATTAAATTCATTGCGGTGATGGCGGTGTTCCTCTTCTATGAGTCAATCACTCTGATTTAGTAACAGAAGTGCTATGGAGCCCGCTACTCGAAATTCGTTCTTGAACCCGGGGTGGACAACCACGCAGGCAAGGAAGTGAAGCAAGGAAACGATTTGGCTAAAATAGCACGTGTCATTATTGTTGTATACAATCGATTTTCCTGATTTTTTAGTTCGGCACCCACAATAATTCTGATAATTAGGATTTGTGAGGCTGATTTTCATCGAGTGGAGGAGGAGAATAAAGACTTGAATTGGAAAGGATAGGAAATTTGATACACCGAGGCGTGTCATCATCATATGGGGATTTGTATTCTGTGGCAGAACTTTTGAAAACAGCTTTATTTCCTGCTGGAATAGGAAATATTGCAAAGACATGAATCACACTACTGCGGAGGATATCCAACTCCTCTACTTCTCTGCACTGCTGTCAGAATGAAAAGTAACATGAGGAGGAGGAGGAGTAGGTGGGGAAAGGACGAGGACAAAGAAATCAAACTAGCATGGAGACAGAATGCCAAAATTGATTCTGGCCTATTTTGAAAGCTCGCACATAACACGAAAATCAAATTGAAATCCCTCCATTTGATATTCCTGGCAAGGGCTGTGGTGAAACTAAAACACTTTCCACGAGGCTTTCTCCTGCCAAAGAACATACACGCTCGTCCTTCGTTTGCCATTCTACGGTGCACGCCGATTTCTGCGACAACTAAAAGAGTATCACGGATGCAACTAAACTCAATCTGTAAACTGTGGCAAGTAGTAGCTACGCGTCTC